>JAJGOT010001132.1:42500-66488 GCA_022457155.1 Cladopsammia gracilis | reverse complement strand
GTGTAGGTAATTTGAACCGAAAGGCCGGGTCGCTAAGCCAATTTCAAACGTTCGGTGCACGGTTCATACGACCCACGCACGTTTCTACGGGTCTCAACGGAAAAGTGTTTGAGTTTTAGGAGCTGAAATTCCCGCGCGGCGGACGTTTGTGCCCGACGAAGGAAAGCATTGTTTAAACAATGTATGGAACTTGCCCCATGTGGAATCTCGAGGCGATTGGAGGCGATGGAGCGAATTTACGGCCGATTTCCTTCGGTGGATCCAATCGGCTCGTTGAGCGAAGTCCCCTACCTTGTCTCTCTTTTAGGGAGGAAGAAACAGTTGAACTCAAACTCGCTGGAATCGCTTCTAATGGACCCCAAAACCACTCAAGACACAAGTAAACACACAAAGAAGTTCAGGTGAGCCAGTTTTATTTAAATATCGTTCCTAATTTTACGCTCAATTCGAACCGAATTTTCCCCATACAAATCCTTATAATTTCGCTATTACGCAACAGTTACCACGACGTTCAAATTACAACATGTAAACATAACTTGAGCTTGGGGTACCTGTGAATCGACACCTTTCCATTTGGAGCCAATTGGGAAGAATGCTAATAATATTTTAGCCTCGTATTGGCTCAGGTTTGAGCTGTTGACAGCAAAAGAGCTTTCTATTCTTCCCTGGTGGATTTGAATTCACGCGGTCGATATTTTCGTTCTTTCCGTTCTGCGACGTTTGAATAAATTCGCTTCGATCATTCTGGGACGCCAAGCACCAAAAAAAACCTAGCGAGCACAAGAGCCCCAAAGACAACAAATCTGTCTAGCGAATCTTCGACTGGACGCAACCCTGGGAGTTTTTATTCGGTAAATTCGACCGCGCGATGGTTTTGGCGCCACAAAGTTCGGTTGAAGAATCCACGCCAGAAAGGGAAACTAGGGCAGCTAGTAGGTCTGGATATTCGGAATGTTCTCCTGGCAGTACGAGTGCAGACTGTTATCCGTTTTCTTCGCTTTCCCTGATTCCTGATTCCCCTGATTCCAAGCTCTCCGCTAGACACTGAAAGCAGGTCTCGACCTGGCCTCAGCGATCAATCGAGAAGATGCTAGTGGTGATGATTTTACAGCTGAGCTGTATGTCCAAGCAAGAAGCCTATTTAGAAAGGCAGACGTATAATACGGCCGAACGGCGAGAAAAAGAAGCGGCCGAAAAAGAGCGGGAAAGACCACGAAAAAGCAAGCGATTGCCAAGAGTGTTGTCGGTAAGCCTCCTTGCTGATATAGTTTTCAAATAACAAGTGTTATTTAATTTAATTGTATATGTATGTGTGTTCAACATTCTTTTTTGCTTTGAAAATTTTTAAACTAAAGAAAAATTCAAACCCAAACATTTCAGACAGTTTTAAACCAAAATAATCTTCTTAAAATGGAGTCAACTGTCAAGTATAGGACGATAATTCCATTGAGTGACCAAAGAGTAAAATGATTCAACTCCAGTCCTTCAAGATTGTAATGATTATTATTTTCTACACATTGTAGCTTCTCTGATCCATCAAACAAAATTGTCAATAAAGCCATCATGGATGGAGTGACCATAATTGTTCTAAAAAATTGAGAGTTGTTTGGCCTTGAAATTGCCATGATTATAATTGCACTGTGTCAGCTGTTTTTGGGTTTGATTTTGTGAGGTCTTAGTTCTGGTAGAGTCTGAAAGTGACAAAAGTCTTGCTAGAAGAACACATATTGTTCCAAATTAAAAGTGATTTTGTCTTGAAATTGCCATGTTCATAGTTGAGCTGTGTCAACTGTTTTAATAAGTGTTTGATTTTGTGATATCTTAATTCTGGTACATTATGTGAGTGATGGCAGTTTTGTCGAATCTTGAAGCATGTGCACCATGACGAGTGATCACAATTGTCCTAAAAGATTAACAGTTGTTTGGCCTTGAAATTGCCATGATTATAATTGCACTGTGTCGGCTGTTTTTAGGTTTGATTTTGTAAGATCTTACATGTAGGTCTGGTACATTCTGTGAGTGATGGCAGTTATAATTTTGTCAGATCTTGAAGCATGCGCACCATACCGAATGACCACATTGTCCTAAAAAGTTAAGAGTTGTTTGGCCTTGAAATTACCATGATTATAATTGCTCTGTGTTGGCTGTTTTTGGGTTTGATTTTGTGAGATCTTAGCACTGGTACATTCTGTGAGTGACGGCAGTTTAGTCAGATCTTGAAGCATGTGTACCATGACGAGTGACCACATTGTCCTTAGAAATTGAGAGTTGTTTGCCCCCTGAAATTGCCATGATTATAATTGCACTGTGTTGTTTGGCCTTGAAATTACCATGATTATAATTGCACTGTGTTGGCTGTTTTTGGGTTTGAATTTGTGAGATCTTAGCTCTGGTACATTCTGTGAGTGACGGCAGTTTAGTCAGATCTTGAAGCATGTGTACCATGACGAGTGACCACATTGTCCTAAAAAATTGAGAGTTGTTTGCCCCCTGAAATTGCCATGATTATAATTGCACTGTGTTGTTTGGCCTTGAAATTACCATGATTATAATTGCACTGTGTTGGCTGTTTTTGGGTTTGATTTTGTGAGATCTTAGCTCTGGTACATTCTGTGAGTGACGGCAGTTTAGTCAGATCTTGAAGCATGTGTACCATGACGAGTGACCACATTGTCCTAAAAAATTGAGAGTTGTTTGCCCCCTGAAATTGCTATGATTATAATTGCATTGTGCTGTTTGGCCTTGAAATTACCATGATTATAATTGCACTGTGTTGGCTGTTTTTGGGTTTGAATTTGTGAGATCTTAGCTCTGGTACATTCTGTGAGTGACGGCAGTTTAGTCAGATCTTGAAGCATGTGTACCATGACGAGTGACCACACTGTCCTAAAAAATCGAGTTGTTTGCCCCCTGAAATTGCCATGATTATAATTGCTCTGTGTCGGCTGTTTTTAGGTTTGATTTTGTGAGATCTTAGTTCTAGTAGATTCTGAAAGCGACAATAGCCTTGTTAGACCTCAAGGCATGACTGTGTACCGTAATGAAGCACCACATATTGTTCCAAATAAAGAGGGATTTTGCCTTGAAATTGCCATGTTCATAGTTTAGCTGTGTCAACTGCTTTAGGACACTAAATGAACATGTATGTGGTCCTTGATCATGTGGTAAACATGCTTTGAGGTAACATTCCATGAGTGATGGCACTTTTGTCAGACCTTGTATCATGTGCATCAACTTATAACAATATGTTATAGATTAAGAGTGAAATTTCCATGTCCAAAATTGAGTAGTGCCAACAGTTTTAGGGTTTGATTTTTCAATAGTGCAGTGATAACATACAGTGTATGCATGTACATACAGTTGAATTTGACATGCATTTTAAATCTCTTCCTTGCTGGATTTCTAATAATAATACAATAAATAATAATAATATTATTTCTTTGTTAATATACAATATATATGGTAATGAATGAAAATAAAAACACAGGAAAATGAAAATTGAACTACAGTGTACAATGCATGTAACTAACATGTTCTAACACTTTTCCATTTCAAACAGCTGTGATGCAAGTCCATTTGCGTACCAAAATGAGGCAGCAGAAAAATGTTGACAAAAAGAAGCAGAAGTATTAGTGTTGCAGGAGCCGCGGAAGAGAAGTAGAAAGAATACGGTAAGTAAAAGATGTTTAATGCCTGCATGTCTCGCAGAAATGTGAACTCTAACAGTAAAACCGAAGTCATTATTGCTTAATAATATTTCTTTTTACATTGTTAAGTGTTTTACATTTTAGGTACAAAAATTTTGTAGCTGTACATTCTAAAAATTCGGAACAGTCTGTATATGGGGTCCAGATGGGAATATCAGGACCTCTAGAGAGTGTGTCCTTAACCAATCAAATTCAAGGATTTAGTAGTATGGACTGCTGCGATGCAACAAAAAAAAAATAAACATATATTATTTTAATGATAAATCAATATCACAACCTTGTAATCATTTTCAACCATCCCTTTACAGTCTAAGGTAAAATTATTAATCACTACATTGTACATTACATACACATGTAGATCAGCCTCCCTTGTCCTCTTCCCCAAAATTTTTTATTTAATTTGGACTAGCAAGAAAGACCTTTGTAGTTGTAAAAACTGATTTTTATATGCACCCTGTTATACACATTTATCTACAATGTAGAAGTAAAAAAAATTGTCTGTAAACAACCTTATGAGTAATGGCTCATAAATTGTTGTGCAATATATTCATTCATCGTCTTGGGTTGTGGGTTTCACAGTAACACTGTAATTTCATTGTTCAGTTACTTACTAAATTGTGCTTAGTTAATTCTAGATTTCCATCTTTTACAGAAATGAATTAAGCGGGTAAAAGCATTAAAGGAATGGACATCGATGCAACAAGAAGATAAAGAAAAATATAACGTCTGCCTGACGATGGACTATATGTCATCTGGGGAGTCCATTTCGGAGCCTGAGGGTGAAACCAATGGCAGCACATCGAGTTTAGATGTAGAAAACAAACAGTATAAACATGTGTGTCAGACCCCTCCCTTGTAGGAGCACAGAACTTGATGATTTGATGAAGAGCCTTGACCGTATAACTAAGTGCCGAAGAAGTATAGGGGGACCATGCAAACATGGTTTTTGAAACGGGTCAAGGGCCATCATCAACCTGGGAGAAACCAAAAGATGCCCCTGACTTTGCATTGTCAGCACTCCTCAGTTAAGGAACTGGGTCATGAAATAGAATGCAAACCAGTTTAATCATTGTTTCACAGGAGCATCTCTATCCTGTGTTTGTGTGGGGGACTGTGTTTTTAAATGGCTGTGTCGGTTATGAATTCAATTTCTAAATGCAACATTTAGTGCTTTTTTAATGGTTAAAATCATGGTTAAAATCATGAATACAATGTTTAAAACTTTGAAGTTTGACTTTCACTCTGTCAAACTTCAAGTTTCTAAAACCGCTGTTGCAAACTTTAAATCAACAAAACAAACACATAACAACAAAGTATTCATGTTTTTGAGTGTTTTTGTTTTATTGTAATCTTTAAAAAGTGCTAATTGATATTGCATTTAGAACAGCTAAATATTATTCATAACTGACACAGCCATTTAAAAGCACAGTCTCCTACACAAACACAGGTTTGGTTTATTGGTGTTCAAACTCTAGAAAGCCAGGAGCCCATTACCAGGGGCATAAAAATGCCATAAATTTGTGCAATGGCATTTTTACCAGTAGGTTTATTTTGAGATAAGCTTTTCCCTTTCCCGCAAAAATAATTGTTTCTGATTCTTATGTGGATGAGTTGTGATAGTTATGTATTACATTTACGGTAAACGTTTATTATCAATGCAATTTCTTGTGATTGGCTTTCAATTCCAAAACCAATTTGCGGGAAAGGCTTATAGTCTAAAAATAAACCATCTTGCAAAAATGCCATTTCATAGGCGCAGTATGGCAGTCGCATGCTCCAGGTAATGAGTTCCCAAGAAAGCTCAGTAAAATTAATGATGACTAAATTGTCTACAGAGCAAACAAGAGTTTGACTTTACAGACTACACGTACATTAAGCTTCCATTTGCATGAATTTTCCATGACCTGCTCCTTCGACAATTATGGGATTTGGTGCATAAAAGGCCAGTGTACACTTTCATAGGTTCTATTTCAGTTTCACTAGGAATAGCCTTGTTTTTTGCACTCCATTTTACTCAAGAAACATTCCCATTTCACCATACTGCTTTGTGGTTTCTTTTTGTTTGGACAAGGTTATGAGATGTGATGTCATAAGTAGATGTGGTTTTATAGTGAAAGAATCCTATGGAACTTATCTTCTAAATGCCAACAGAACTCAGGGATAAAAAAACAAACATGGGTATTTGTTTCTCAAGGCCACATGCAAAAAGTGAGGCAAATCCAAACAAACATTCACCCAAAATTACATTTTCATCAAGATAGGCCCTTTATGCACCCCCCCCCCCCCCCCCCCCCCAATTATTTTTGGCTTCCAAGTAGCAGTCTTCCAATTACATAATTATCAAACAGGTATGCAGATAAACAAGGCACTTAGTATCTTGCATGCATGCACCGCAAACAAACACAATTATCAAAAATAATATCTTCCATTTCAGTTATATTTGCAATTTGTTCTTAAGTCTGGTTCTTAAGCCTCACATTTCAGTTTGATTTGTGTCGTGTGGTGTAGATGCGTGAAATATCTTCAGATTCTTGGGATCAATAAACCTACTTTTCAGCAACTATTTGTATTTATCGGCATTGGATTGAAGTGTTAATAAATCTGCAGACTACATGCAGCACGTCTTTTGTGAGACGATTTATTTGCATTTGTGGATGGTTTGAAATGCTATTTTGGTCACAATAACATAAACTAAAGCTGTAAAATAAGTGATTGTACCACACAACACTGGTTGAACTGAAATACAAGGCTTTCATACATTCAATCTGCCGTTTGGAAAAATAATAAGCCTTAAGCCTTATTAACTCTGCCTACATTTAGAGAATATCATGGATTTCTTCAGCAAATGTTTCCAATACAAGCAACTGACCTGGTAAAAAAGAGCTGCTGAGTACCTGTAAAAAGAGCTGCTTGTGGGTCGCATGTAGTTTGTTTGCAGTGCATGCCAGGAAGAAAGTAATCTCCTTTGAGTATATGTGCACAGATCAGTTTTTTTTAACTTCCCCCTCCCAACTCCTCTCTTTTAAGCCCCCCGAATTACATAAGCCCCAGGGGCTAATAGAGTTTTTACTGTGTGTTCAAATTGAAGAATAACCTGTATTTAGGGCTTTTTGTATGCACCTGTTGAAATGATTCCTGATTGAATTGAGCTCATGTAACATGTAGCATTTTACCACCCAGTTAAATCGTGTAAAAGAATTATTTTGTAACAGTGTATTATTTCGTAGTTGATCTATTCTCAACGTGATTCGACATTGTAAATACGGTTGACAACGTGATTTGGTTTAGTTAGATAGTTATTGAATTAATTAAAGTAATTTCATTTATGACTTGAATTTATTGTTACTGCAGTGTGGTGTAGACATTAATTGAGCAAATATATATGTCGAAAACTGACTCACCGATCACATTTACTGTCCTAGGGAAAATATTATTTTTCATCCCATTTCTAGAGCATAAAAGTGGAAAAATGATTCTTTGATCACATTTACCACCCTGAGCAAATACGTGGAAAATGCCGAAGTCTTTGATCACTTTTACCACCCTGGGCAAATACGTTGAAAAATGATTCTTTGAACACATTTACCACCCTGAGCAAACACGTGTGGAAAAATGATTCTTTGAACACATTTACCACCCTGAGCAAATACGTGGAAAAATGATTCTTTGATCACATTTACCACCCTGAGCAAACACGTGGAAAAATGATTCTTTGAACATATTTACCACCCTGAGCAAATACGTGGAAAAATGATTCTTTGAACACATTTACCACCCTGGGCAAATTATGTTCAAAAATGATACTTTGATCAAATTTTCCACTTCAGGCAAAGTACATACAAAATGTCACTTTTGATATCGTATTTGCTACCCTGGCAAATGCCTAGAAAAAAACAAACTTTACACTATTTTTATGCATGGGAGTAAATTTAAAGCAAATATGGAATTTACCAGCTTTGCCATGATAGCAAAATTGGGGCAAAATCAGATCGTTGTCTTGAAGTAAATTTGAGCAAATGTGAGCAAATGTGGAATTTGCCATACGTTTGCTGCACATTTGCTATACAGGAAAATCCGTTTTTTCGTCCAGTGTTCTTATAGTTACATGGGTGTCTACCGTTTATTTAACCAATTAAGGGTACCAACGCTGAACATCACTGTCACCTTTATCGTGATCCTTCCCGGGGAGCTAGCTCAGATGAATCCCTTTAACTCAGTGAAAAACAGTTGATTGAAACTTGTTCCTATAACAAATCGGTTAAAGGGGCTCTTTTACGAGCTGCGCATGTGCACGTGGTTAATTTTCATATACCTGTTGTTCCAGTTCAACTTCACGAACAGTCGGCATATTGATTAATTCGATAAGGCCAGGAGTCAATTTAATAAAACTCTTACACTTGTAATTTACAAGTGTAGCTATTGTTTTCAACCTCTGAAACAATGGCTTTACTTGTAAATTACACTTGTAAAAGTTTTATTAAATTGGCCCCTGGTCGATGTTTCGCGTATAATCACCGATACCGAACGTTTTTACGTGCTTAGATGTAAGTATTTGCTCAGCTATATTTTCCAACTCTTTTGAACATTTTTGGATGGTTTTGAAGACAGGGAAGCATACTATGTAAGAGCCGTGTGTTTCTGGTGAGGAAAGATGTTTGTTTCCATCGATGTTAATATGTTATGTTGCAAGCAGTGACTGTGTCGCATATGCTGTTATCTTTGCATCTTATAGCAAAACAATGTATCTTGCTCGAGCAAAAGTACGTGTTCAACCGTGTGGTGATTAAAGTCGGTTGGCGAGTAAAACACGAAAATTTGGCTTCTTAAAGGTAAATTTTGGTTAACTAAAAGTACATTGGCCAGCGTAAAAAGCTGACGTTTCGAGCGCAAGCATCTCTTTGACGAAGAGCTGGTGTTCATAATCAAAGCCCCAGCTTTTTAAATCTCTAGCATCCCTTTGACGAAGAGCTGGTGTTCATAATCGAAGACCAAGCTTTTTAAAGAGCTGGTGTTCATAATCAAAGCCCCAGCTTTTTTAAATCTCTAGTATCCCTTTGACGAATAGGTGGTGTTCATAATCAAAGCCCCAGCTTTTTAAATCCCTTTGACGAAGAGCCGGTGTTCATAATCAATAATAATACATAATCAATCTAACATGCATATACACTCTTTTTCTATATGATATGCCTGCAAGGCCAGCCTGGGGAGTTTTTAAGAAAAAATGAGCAGATAAATACTTTAAGGTTACAGAGTACAGTCAGATCGAAATTTTCTTGATTTTTTTTTGGGGGGGGGCGTCAAAATAAAGTTTACATAATAAAATTTCACCCCCAAAAAATCATCGACAAATAGCGACAATTGACGGAGAAATGACAGTATAACGTTTGTGGGCGGAGTTTGTTTATGAAGCGATATATTATTCTAAGCGCTGTTTTCTCATAGTTAATTTTTCGCTTGTAGGGGACACTTTAAACAGCTACAACTCAAAGGGAATTTGTTCGATTTTTCCACAAATTTGGACAGAAGCTAGGCTAATATATAATGAACAAAAACTTGTCGGCGAATTGCTTATTTCCGAAAACTTTTTCGTCAAAAGTCATTTCCGTGTGATCACTCCATTTTTTTCCCTCCCTTTTTCGAAAATATTCTGTAACTTTTCGCTGCAATTGAATATGGGAAATCACGGAGCCAATTTTTCTGACAGACGTACACTCCAACGAGGGCCCGGATTGGACACGACTACTAGAATATTCGCCGCGACAAATATCGCGCAGGGCTATACGGAATTGATCAGCTAATAGCGTGTAAAGCCACGGGTTAAATGCACTGTTGGCGTGACTGCACTACACACACAGACGAACATCACAATCCGTGGAAGGCGAAAATGAAGTTGAAGGTTAAATGCTAAAATAAGATGGTAGGACTGTGGTGGGAGCCAGCAAAGTGCGAAGGAAGCGGTGATCATGATGAGTGTGCGCACAACCTTTCGCTTCGTCGCCTCGTGCCTTTGTTCTATTTCACTTGAAACTAATCCAGGAATCGTTCTGCGCCACAGTCTGCAACAAACCAGACAATAAAGCACTGATATCATCAACAGTGGAATCAAATAGATGATCAGAAACAAATACAAGTAGAAAAACGCCACACCCTTCAGCAGCGAATCTCCAAACACCTCCTTAAAGCCGGCTGCACAATACATATCCTCTCGCTCGCCTTTCCGGATTGTCCACAAAAGAGCAGCTGGAATCATAATGATCAAGGACATCAGCCAGATTACAAAACTTAGGACTTTTGCGCGTCGAAACTTAGAGAAAATACGAAAAGGAAATAAAACTGCCAAGTAACGATCAACTGACATAAACACCAAGCTTAAAATTGACGCTGCTATGGAAACATGAAAACCATAGTAGACACCTTTGCACGTGATGTGGCCCATAACACCCGGAAGCCACTTTATTTCGGTAAAAGGTATTGCCATGGTAAGAGGCATGACGACCAATGTTACCATTAGGTCAGCGGCAGCCATGTTAAGGAACAGAAAGCCAGTGAGCGTCCTCGTCTCAGGCCTCCTCGTCACGATGAAAATAAAAAGCAGATTTCCAGTCAGGGCCACAGCGATTGTCACGGAGTACAACACCGTTATTATCACGGTATGTAAAGTTGTCAGATCGACGTCGGAAGTCTCAGTGGAATTACCTGTTAAAAGCATTGAAAATGTTTCAGAATGAGTTGTTTGTTACGGTACATTGTTACATGTGATCAATCAGGGGATTCTCCCCCCCCCCCCCTCAATCAGGGGATTCTCCCCCCCCCCCCCCCCCACCCCCGACTCTAGAATTTCCAGTGTGAAGGTGTTTTTTGCGTTGTTTGGGTGAATGCGCGCGGGAAAATTCAATATGGTCAGATAAAGCGACTTTCTAGAAAACTGTTATTTCAAGTAGCGTGCGGTATGACTTGCACGTGTGATAAGTCAATTTCATCCTCTTCTAAGAAGAATTATGAAAATCTCCGAGTTGCACTGAATTAAAGATATGGGGTTGGGAATCGTGGTGAGTAATATTTTACTCAAAAACGGGCTACACTAAATTAGATGATGTCAACCTGGGACTTTGTTATTATTTCTACGCCAATTTACGATGTACACTTTACAGCTTGAGGATAATTAATTTGACAAATACTAAAAATAAACTGTGGATAGTCAATTTATTCGTAAAAAAATATTACTTAGAGGTGAAAAGAAGTAGTTGTATTATGAACTTATCGACTGAGTGGGAGGGCCGGACGGGAAAATATTTGGCTCGAGGTCATGGCGTACGGACCGAGCGCAGCGAGGTCCGTGCGCCATGACCTCGAGCCAAATATTTTCCCGTCCGGCCCGACCTAACTCAGTCAATAAGTATTTTATAATATGACTAGAAATTACAAGAATAGTCGTGCAGTGTGAGGTCACTTGAACTCGAGCGGGGCCGGACGGCTTTTTCCGGACCGGCTCGCGTCACCCCGTCCGGCCCCGTTCACGTCACCTTACGATTCTATTTTCTGTAGGATTGCGTCAGCTGGGCCGTACGGTCATATTATAAAATAAATAGGCCATTTGCACGATGGCGTCATTTGACTACAACTACCAGAATTCATTTCGTTTTTCCTTTCTTATTTAAATTTTGTAATCCCAGTGCGGTTTAAATAACAATAGCCCTAATTTGCACTACAAAACAAAAAACTGAAGGATTCTGGTAGTTGTAGTCATATGACGTCATCGTACAAATGGCCTATTATTCCCAGGTTGACGTCATCTAATTAGCATGTTGTAAATTCAAATCTCCATAACTCAATAACGCGACGTTCAAAACAAGAAATATTTCACCATTGAACTATTCAATGTGCGTAGAGTTGATTCTGAAAATATGCATTTAAGGGTTATAGGCCATTTAATCTCGCTGTAATTGATTACGGTCTGAAACAATCCAGTATATCAGAGTTTTATTATATTAAAGGCCCACCTTCACCCAAAAGACGATGCGGTCGTTTGTTTTTGTTTTGAAATGCTCCATTGTTCATGCGCGTGATCTGATTGGTTGCACACATTCAAGCGTGAATTTCGTGTTACATGCACGAAATTCAGCAAAGAAAGTGATCATGGCGCGCACAGCATTATGGGTGAAGGTGGACCGTTAAGCGCCACGATTAGCAGCCTAAATTCTGATTTTCACTAGCGGTACGAACATAAGCATAAGCATGTTCCAGGCGAGACTTTAGGACCTGAGAGCAGCTATTAAAAACAAACCAGCACGCGAACGAGGGGCGAGGGACAAAATAACCTCGTCGTGCTTATCCCCTTGTATGAGGACTCGCAATATTAAGTTCCTTCACGGGCAGCCTTCCCTTCGCTCCCAAATACGTGAACGCATCGAAAAAGCTAAAACGGAAGCATAACAACGCGCATGTCCAGTTCAATCAGGCCCGACATAAACATAAACATATTTAGCATAAGGATAAAAAATCTACCTTTTTACTTATGTTTCCGCTTACACTTAGGTTCGCCTTTTGCTCGCTATTGAAAACGAAACATAGCAGAAGAGTAAGGGACTATTATATCTTCGTCCAAGAACAGCACTCGTTCTAGGTCCGTGGCATAGTCGCGCGCTATGGCGGGAAATTTCGTGAGTAATTTGCCAATTGTCAGAGGCTGTGCGAAGCTACCTGGTTTTACAAGAGAAAAATATAATGTAAAGGTTATAAAATAAAAATAACGCACAAAGTATTGATGATGAAATGTGTTCATATCGTTTAAACAACGGTTTCTGATTGCCAGGAAACAAACATGGCTGCCAATCGCTGAAAAATACCTTCGAAAACGCCATTTCATACTGTGCCATATAACAAACTCACTCCACGATTCTTGAAGAGGTTTCTTCGCCCGAGCCGCCATTTTCAAAGCGGAGAAGGCCCTGGGGTCGAGGTTGTTTGGTTTGCAGTTTCCTTTGTTTGACACCACTTACTTAATCACTAATCTACATGATTTTGAACAAAGTAAAGACACGCTACACTAAGCGGGTCACAATGCTACGGTTATGCGCATATCTAACAAACAAAACAAAGACTGTCACGGTAGCTATTGTTTGGCACCGTAAAAATTTTCTCAAGCAGTGTGGTATATGTCACGCCACGTGCTCCTGGTCACGCCTATTGTGTGACGTGGCACGCGTACGAAAACACCTGCCTGTGTTACAATCGAGTCAAATTTGGTCTTG
This sequence comes from Cladopsammia gracilis, assembly GCA_022457155.1. NCBI lineage: Eukaryota > Metazoa > Cnidaria > Anthozoa > Scleractinia > Dendrophylliidae > Cladopsammia > Cladopsammia gracilis. The sequence goes on along the minus strand of JAJGOT010001132.1, from coordinate 53,530 downwards.
ATAGCACAAGTGTTAATAATATTTTTGATTTTGCGGAACATGTTTCGATGTTTCAAACATCATCATCAGCCATAGCAGGTGTTACAATATTTTTTTTTTTTAAATAGACGTATATATATATATATATATATATATATAAGTAGGTAGACTACTCAATATGAGCACATATGGATCTTAATACAGTTCTGTTTCGTAGACCAACACAAAGTTGATCCACTCATCATTTATTCTCCATAAACACTGAAGTATCGTTAAGGTTTACATCAGCAATATGATCGCGCGACATCGTTACATCAGACCGTTAAAATTCAAAAATTTAAAAATTACATGCTTGCGATTGTGATTGGCTATTTAATGTACGATCACTTATACATAAGAATGTACTTTCGTCGGTGCCTGCAAGTTGATACGAGTTCATTGCGTTTGTTTAAGGTCGCCAATTGCGGTTTCGATATAATAAAAAACTTCTCTGTGGTGCATAAATTACAGCGTTTAGTGTGGTTAGTGTACGCTCTAGCCTTTGCGAGGATCTTCCACGAAATTGTAAATTCTTCTTTCTTTTCCTTCAATTGCCAATATATATATATATATATATATATATATATATATATATATATATATATATATATATATATATATATATATATATATATATATATATATATATATAATACTATTCACACTGCATACATTAAAGTAACGCATATAAGATTAGTACATATGTTATCACTTTGGCTCAACTGCAGTGCGGCGTGGTTGTACGCTGACGCGTCGAAGGATTTCTTTTGCCCCTTCGTTCCCTTCTTCTATTTTCTGATAGCAGACGTATAATATCCAGTACCTGGACAAGGAGGTCAAAGAGTTCAACATGCAGTGGGACAAGCAGTTCAGGGAGTTCAGCCACCAGCGGAACAAGGAGCTCGAGGAATTCAACCAGCCGTGTGACATGCGGCTCAGGTTGTTCAACCAGCCATGAGACAGATACCTCAAAGAGTTCTACCAGCCGCGGAACAAGGAGTTCAAGGAGTTCATCCTGCTGCGGGAAATGCAGCTCGGAGAGTTAAACCGGACGCTGGACAAGGAGTTCAACCAGAATCTGGACAAGGAGTCCAACATGCAGCGGGACAAGCTTAACCGCCAGGGAGAGCTAGTTAAAGTATATATGTTTTCTCCTTTAAAGATATGTGTAGATATGAACTGTGCGAGGGGGAAAGGGCTGCAACCCTCCTTTTCTGTGTGTTTTACTTTGCTTCTTGCGTTGTACAAGTTTACTTGTTTTGGTTCCACGCTTCATTTGTTTTGCATTTCGGTCAATCTGTTAGCAAGGGCAGAATCCCGCACCACAAGGCCAGGGCTTGTCGACGGAGGAAAAACTTGAGGTAAATTTTCGCTTTAACACGTGTTAGTTCTGAAATTGTTATTTATTAAGTGTTGTTGGCCTCGGGAGTAATACTTTCTTTTGAGAGTGATGCGCGATGGGAAATGTTATTGGCCCCGGAGTGGACTCGTAAGAGTTTTTTATTTGCGATAATGGCCATTGCGTAGGCCACAGAATTAGGACTCCTTGTGAGTTTGTTATCGCGAATAATGGTCATGTTTTATATTGACCACGGCACTCCTGAGATATGTGAAATGTATTGGCCGCGGAGTTGACTCGTAAGAGTCTATTGTTGGCGATAATGGCCATTGCGTCGGCCGCGGAGTAAGAACTCCTTGTGAGTTTGTTATTGCAAATAATGGTCATATTTTCGGCTGACTACGGAACCCCTTGAGATATGTGAAATGGTATTGGCCACGGGGGTGAAACTTGTAAGAGTGTATTATATACAAATGTGAAATGTTATTGGCCACGGAACAAGAGTTTGTTGACGCCGATGTGATATGTTATTGGCCACGAAGTGAAACGCGCAAGAGTCTGTTTATGCAGATGTGATATGTTATTGGCTACGAAGTGAAACGCGCAAGAGTCTGTTTATGCAGATGTGATAGGTTATTGGCCACGAAGTGAAACGCGCGAGAGTTTGTTTATGCAGATGTGATATGTTATTGGCCACGAAGTGAAACGCGCAAGAGTTGTTTATGCAGATGTGATATGTTTTGGCCACGAAGTGTAACGCGCAAGAGCTTGTTTATGCAGATGTGATATGTTATTGGCCTCGAAGTAAACTCGTAAGAGATTGTTATATGCAAATGTGAAATGTTATTGGCCACGGAGGTGAGACTCGTAATTGTTTGTTATGTTCTGGAAGATGTGAATATTATTGGCCACGGATTGAAACTCGTCAAAATTTGTTATGATTTCTTAAATGTGAATATTATTGGCGACGGAAGTGAAACCCTATAGGCGTTTGTTGTGATTTTCAAATGTGAATAATATTGGCCGCGGAAGTAAAAAAAAAAAAAAAAAAAAAAAAAAATATTGGCAACGGGTCTATTGCGTCAGAAATTGCTGACTATGTAATGCTGTATTTCAATAAATACTGTATAATGTGGCAATGAATCGCTATTCTACGTTTATTCACCCTTGCCTCTCGTTTTAGGAATTCTTTTCCTCCTTTTCCTCTAGTAGAGAAGTGGCAGTTGTGAAAAAGAGTATCTAAACACACTCCCCCAGTCTATTGCTGGGTCATGACTGTCACCCCTCTGCTAACCTCGGTTCCCTTTTTTTATTATTCCTTTGTTTTCATACCTAGATCACCACAAGTCTCCCCTGGGAATGGGAGTTTGACCCACAGTTCGATGAAAAAGTTGCACAATATGCAAAGAGGCCGCAAAAGCCAATCACGTGGGTGGATTGGATGGGTACGTCACTGGGGGTTAGCTCAGGGGTGACAGTCCGGGAATTTTCAGAACAATACATACACAGAGTGATAAATGGAGAAGAATTAGCGGACCCAGCAAAATTATTATTTAGAGATCCAAACGCCCTTCGCGCAGGTGAACTCCACAAACACTACGATAAATGGTGCAGAATTGTGGGTGACAACCCTTCACCGGAACAAGTTAAGATATTAAGTTGGATCCGCGATGGAGTTTCCATTTTTGAATTTTTTCAGCCATTCTCTGGCAGCTTTAAAGGCCGTCACTACCAATCAGACCGCCCGCCATCAGAGTTTTTTAAAAATAGCCCCGCCTGTAAGCTTTTTGCTCACTTTGTAAGGGAAACTTTGCTTGAACGTTTGCAAACAGGGGCAATAACGTTGATGGGAAAAACCAGTGAAGTTGAACTACCGCACCTAGTTTTGCCGCTGACCGTTGAACCAAGTGGGCCCAGATTATGTCATGACGCACGATTTTTAAATCTGTGTGGATGAGGGATATTCCTTTTAAACTGGGGGCGTTCAACGGCAAACGTCACAATTCCGACCGGCCACCCACAGAATATTCACTGAGGAATAACGTATCCTGTAAACAATTTGGAAAATCTATCCGGAAAACGCTTTCACGTCGCCTGCAAACCGGTGCGATCTGGGTCGTGGGTAAGGTTGGTCACGTAAACCACCTAATTTAGTACTATCCGTAACGGTTGAACCCACGGAGCCGAGAGTGTGTCACGATGCGCGGTACTTAAACTTGGTGGATGCTGAAGAAGCCTTTCTCGTCAAACACGGTGACGGATTTGCCTCGGTATGTCTTCAAGAACTCTTACTAGTCTGTTATCGCTGACAAGTCAGGTGACGACCACCTCTGGCGAAGGTTTGGAACTCAACTGGGGCTTCGGCGAGGCTGGCCTCGAATGCGGATGCACAGCCTACCAGTACTTGGCAAGACATTAATCAGTTGAAACGGTTTGTGTGTGCGTTCGGACAGCCCAGGGAGGAGACCTCATGAGAAGAAACGTCTGTGAGTCAAGGTGGACAGTCTCTCCCACCAGGGCTATCGGGTTAAGGTTTGGGTTTAGGTTTGGGGGTTTAGTGTTGGGGAGTTACGACTACGTTGCAGGGTAGATATCTTGGGCAACCTATCGATGGCCTCCTGAGTTAGTTATTAGGATTGGGGAGGAGCCCATCGTTAGTATGGTAAACAGAAGGACACTGAATGACACAAAGGGATGGGAGCCAAATTTATCCCCAATCTTATTGCGGTTCGACAATGGATGCAGTGTTGGATAGTTTACTATTCACACTGCATACATTAAAGTAACGCATATAAGATTAGTACATATGAATAAATTATCACTTTGGCTCAACTGCAGTGCGGCGGGGATTGTGCAAGTACGAGGCGATGCGGTTTACATACGGGCAAGTCCTGGGGGCTGACGGCGGAATTCATTTCCCCACCCACCCTCCCATACATTCGCACTGTGACCATTGTCGGGTCGCCAAATTTATCCCCAATCTTATTGCGGTTCGACAATGGATGCAGTGTTGGATAGTTTACTATTAATACAATGATTATTTGTAATGAAGTGTTCGTTAAAAGTATTTAAAATTCAAACTAACCAATGACATTATAGCAAAATAAACAAATGACAAAAGAAAAAAACGGTAAAAGTTAAAAATGCAATGATAAACTGACATGATCAACTTGTTTGTTAAGTTCAGGTTTCAAACGCTCAATATGAAAGCTCTCCTTGATTTTGAGTTGATAATAGGAGGTGGCATTATCAATAATTTGGAAACAAGAGACATCACAAACATCTTGACAATTTTTAGACGAACTAAGATGTTTAAAAATATGAGAATTTTTATCCCGGGAAAGGTGCTCATTTACACCTGTATAGAAATGCCTGTTGGTTTCACCAACATAGCGAGCACCACAGCCCGCACAAGTAAATTTGTAAACAACACGTGATTTGAGAGAATCCGGAATAGAATCCTTGGGACTAAAAATGTTGCAAAGTTTGAATGGAGAGAAAATTACTTTAACTTTTAAATCCTTACAGTACTTACTGATAATAGATGAAATTTTCTTTTTAGTATAAGATGAATAGAAACCAATGTAAGGTAATTTGTAAAAATGGCAGTTAGATACTTCAAGTTTACAATCTTCTTTTGTTTCTTTTGTCAAATTTGTGGTTGAATCCTAAAGCAAGCTGCTTGCTTATGTTTCATGAAAGTCTATAGAAGGACATCTTACAGTATTATTTTTAACTGCATGTACAACATTTTGCACTGAACATAATTAGATGAACCAAAGGCCTACCTTGTTTGCTCTCTCTAGCTGCTGTGATATAAAAGTGGCATGTTGTTTCCTCAATGTGGCTTTCATGTGCTGTGTATTACAGATCTAGGAGTGGTGCTGAAACCAAGCGTCTGCCCTGCAGACAAGCCTCCCTATGATAACTTGGCCCACAGCTAGCTGTATGCAAGCCAATGTCCTTTTTAATTTGAAAGGACGTTTATTTGTGACCTGGAATGAAATCATGGATTTTGGAATTAACATTAAAATCAATATTAAAAAATAAAACCTTTTACATACATGTATATGTTGTAGTTCAAAATGAATCTCAGGGTAGCATATTTCATCTGTACCTGAAATGTTATGATATGCAACAAGGCGCTGCTCTTTTCTCCTGAAGTTGGCTTTGTTTAGTTGATGTTTTTTACCCTCCCTTGTATTGGACTGAACTGGTCAGTGACCTATGTCATCTCCTCAGGGCTGTCAGTATAGTGTAATACAATTGAGTATTGTATTGGACTGAACTGGTCAGTGACCTATGTCATCTCCTCAGGGCTGTCAGTATAGTGTAATACAATTGAGTATTGTATTGGACTGAACTGGTCAGTGACCTATGTCATCTCCTCAGGGCTGTCAGTATAGTTTATTGTCATCTCCTCAGGGCTGTCAGTATAGTTTATTGTCATCTCCTCAGGGCTGTCAGTATAGTTTATTGTCATCTCCTCAGGGCTGTCAGTATAGTTTATTGTCATCTCCTCAGGGCTGTCAGTATAGTTTATTTTCATCTCCTCAGGGCTGTATAGTTTATTGTCATCTCCTCAGGGCTGTCAGTATAGTTTATTTTCATCTCCTCAGGGCTGTATAGTTTATTGTCATCTCCTCAGGGCTGTCAGTATAGTTTATTTTCATCTCCTCAGGGCTGTCAGTATAGTTTATTTTCATCTCCTCAGGGCTGTCAGTATAGTTTATTTTCATCTCCTCAGGGCTGTCAGTATAGTTTATTGTCATCTCCTCAGGGCTGTCAGTATAGTTTATTTTCATCTCCTCAGGGCTGTCAGTATAGTTTATTGTCATCTCCTCAGGGCTGTCAGTATAGTTTATTTTCATCTCCTCAGGGCTGTCATTATAGTTTATTTTCATCTCCTCAGGGCTGTCAGTATAGTTTATTGTCATCTCCTCAGGGCTGTCAGTATAGTTTATTTTCATCTCCTCAAGGCTGTCAGTATAGTTTATTTTCATCTCCTCAGGGCTGTCAGTATAGTTTATTTTCATCTCCTCAGGGCTGTCAGTATAGTTTATTTTCAGGATTGGACTGTTGTTGTTGGTACAATGCAGTTTGAAATGCTGCTATCTGCTTTTCTATTGTTGACTCTAGAAAAATAATATATTCACCTTGTTATAGGTTGCAATACTGATGATTAAGTATTTAGGTATTGAAATATGTAAAAACCACAGAGCAGTACTTTCCTGTAATGCAGTTATATTTTTAAGTTTTTCAATATTTTATAGAACAAATTTGGAAACTGTTTTAATTTCAATATAAAACCTAGCCACAGCCACTGTTACAGTGATTTCACAAAACCTATGTAAAAAAAAAACGCAAACTGCGGTTATAAACATTTGTCTAAAATGCATTTCTTTCAGTTACTTGTCGTTCCATTTTTCTGTCACATAAACGGCGTTCATTTCAGAGCGCTGACCACAAACTGTCGTGAATCAGCAATTGCAAATCACATCTCCTCAACCAACCACAATATGAAATTTGATCATTTTGAAATCCTGGCAAGAGGCCATTCGGATATACATTGTAAAATAAAGGAGCCCCTTTTAATTCGAGATTTAAAACCTGCCTTAAACGAAAACATCGGCAGTGAAAAACTTTACCTTCATTAATTCAATCATTACTGTTGTTGTTGTTGTTGTTGTTGTTGTCAATCATAACTCGGTGACACAGTTGTAATTTTATTCTACTAGTTTCCAGTTCTTTGCTTTATACATTTAAATTTAGTTCGCTTTTAATGACGATCACTTCTGATGATGTACGTGGCACATACGAAAAGTCAAGTAACTGAAAGAAATGCATTTTTGACAAATGTTTATAACCGCTGTTTGCGTTTTGTTTTTGTTAAAACTAAAATGGCCGAAGAAAAAGAATTTTTATGGTACTATGAAAAATAAAAATAGTCAAAAGTAAACATGGATTATGAGAAACCACTCTAAGAGTACTGTTTTTTCATAATTATTGTACATTAACCCTTTCGCTCCCAGAGTCAATTATGGAAACATGTAGTGTAGTTCTAACTTTTGAGTTTGCCAACGTTTTAACGTTTGAGTTTGAGTGTGACCATGCAAATGAAACCTCTTCGGCAGTACTTTTGCATGGTACTATTTGTTTTTCAGTATTTTACAAAATGAAATTTGAGATTTTTCTTGAATTTTGATGTCTGGCACTCTTTTGGGAGTGAAAGGGTTATAGCTGGGGAAATAATCAGTTGTAATAACCCTGATTTTTGTTAAGCTTTTGATTCAATAAAACAACTGTAAATAACTAACTAGTTAAGAAGGTGACTTATCAGTCTCTAGTTCAACAAATGATTGGAAAGACAATACGCTTTTTGCGTTTGACCAGTGCCATTCCACCGCTTTCTTCAGCTTCTTTGGAAAACTTTTTTTTTTTTTTTTTTTGCATTTGTGACACCATTTGCTCCCGGACGGTAACCCTCCCTTTTTAACGTATTCATCAAGGAATTCGTATACACGAACTGGAATTTCCACGAATGTGTTAGAGTGGCTCTCCGCTTTGAGTTTGATTGATCTCGATTTTATTCGTTTCGATTCATCGCTGCAAAACCGTTGATACACTGCCTCTACCAGAGGTACAAAGCACAAATAAATACAACGATACGATTCCAAGTTCCTTTTAATCTTATTACCTGAGATGAAAGGTATAATTTGCTTTTTCCGTGGTTCAGTTTTCTCGTCGCGTCCATCAATTTGAAATTCTCTTTACAATAACAACCATATATGAAGGACCCATATTTTATGCGAATACCGCTGACTGCTCGTTCCCAGACCCCTATTCCCTGTTCCCGTTTCTCCGTTTCCGGTTTTAGTAACATCCATTCGCTTATGACTCCGTTGTTTCGTTTTCACTAGGTCGTAAGCGCCCTTTTACAATACGATTTCGATTCCCACTTCGTCGAAAATCAGCCTTAACAAAGCGACAGGTGTCGTGGTAAGTACAAACTATTAACGTTGTATTCTGTGGCCTTTTAAATATCCTTACCAGTTTAATTATAGTTTTCGTACCTGCGACTAGAAACGGTAGCACTTAACCGACGAATTCGATCATTTTTGTACTGAGCTAGTGCTGTTTTAATCTATGATCTCATCCAAGGGAATGTTGTCAAACTATTAATTATACCAACGATATTATTGAGTGCAAAATAACTATTAGAAACGGAGCAGATATAGTAACTTCATGATCGTATAAATGCTGAATTTGCAACTGAAGAAGTGTAACCAGAGAATATATATATATTATAAGCGCGACGTTTCGGTGTCGCACTGACACCATTATCAAGCGAAAGCGAAAAAATAGAAAAAGGACGCATTAACAAACGAAAGGAAATCTGCATACTCTATACAAAAAGCTTAGCCTTTATGTCGCGCCTATAATATTTTTAACCATCTGTATTTCCAAAGAAACAAAAAAGAATACGCTTATATGCAAAACAATGGAGTTGCTAGCTGGTGTTACTTTAGAATGTACGAAAGAGGATTGAGTGGCATAGATAACGTTTAGAAAGTAATTTTCTCCAATGATTTTGTATTTCATTTGAACTGTGGAGTTTTGGAAACACGTTTAAGCCAAAACAAGAATGTCGCTAAATTTGAATATTTCGTGTGTTTTGTAGGGAAAGTCCCTGTTGTTTCAGTTCATTACTTTCGGTTTCGATGTTTCTATTTCGGTTTCTAATTTTAAACGCAATCTTCCGGCGATATTCAGCTGCTTGGTCTGTTGTTATTACAGCCATGCTCCGTCACGCGTGACCAGTATTTCTGAAAATTGAATGGAGTTTTCAAGTTTACGCGTCGGTTTTGTAAATTCATTCCGAGATTCGGAATTCCCGTGAGAATTTTACCGCATTTTCGGAAACAAAGAGCAACAAAATATCATTTTACTTTAAATGTTACATATCCGAACAATATTAGGTTTTTCATGCGTGTAGCGAAGTTATTTTTCCGTTAACTTGTGACTTTTAAAGTGTTTTCCAGCGAGATCTTCAAGGTTTCATTCAAATCTCGGACGTTACAAAGAAATATTCAAATGTCCATTTCAGTCTCGTGGATACTGGTCACGCGTGACGGAGCATGGCTGTAAACAACTAGTGTAACTGCTTTAATTAAGTAAATTGTGCGTTGTATTTACCGCTTGCATTTCACAAACATTTCCATACTTGGCATAATATGCAACTAAATTCTTCTATATAACGAATTTTTTTGTGCGAGCAGTTTCGTCTGTATATAAATACATTATACATAACGAAATTTAAGCGACAAAACACTCGCATATCGTTTCGTTATGTATTTATTAAGCACTTTATACATAACGGAATTTAAGCGACAAAACACTCGCATATCGTTTCGTTATGTATTTAAGCACTTTATACATAACGGAATTTAAGCGACAAAACACTCGCATATCGTTTCGTTATGTTCTGTTTTATGTTTTGGTTTCTATTTTGGTTTTTATTTTTAACAAAGTCTTTCCGATCCAGCGATATTCAGCTGCATGGTTTGTTGCTTACAGCATGTGTAGCTGCTTTAATTAAGATTTCAGATTTAATTAAGATTTGCATTGCATACTAATATTTCAACAAACTTTTGTACGGGGATGTGCCGCCCAAAGGTCCAAACCCTTACCCTTTCATATACCGTTTTAGACAGAAAAGGTACCCCTTTCATATACCTTTCATTGAAAATGGTACCCCTTTCATATAGCGTTTTCGTGCGTCTGTTTGATATATTTTGAAAGGGACTTTTAATAAAACTCAAATGGCAGTTTTCCCTTCCCCTTTTGGGCTTCTGCTTCTTCAGGAAGCTGGAAGCCCTATGTCATGGTGTTTGTAATGTAATGTAATGTAATGTAATGTAAGTCCTATCGTGTCCAGTACTTCTCTTATTATCCTTTCCAGTACCAGTCTCTTCTGCTAACCCCGCTTTCGCGTCCGAAAACACATCGATTTGACAGTCGCCAATTCATGGTCTGAATCTCGAAAATTTTTATTGACTTCTCGAGTACACGTCGATTTGTCTGACTCTCGATAATTTTTATTGACTTCTCGAGTATTTGCCGATCATATATCGGCAGTGCACGTTATGACAGCGTTGCCCATGTGCTTTGGTTTCTCGCAACGGGATTTGAAAGGTAAGTTAGTACGATGTCTTTGCACTATTTTGCGTCTGTAACCAACAATATTCTTTATAAAATCTACCAAGCTTTTGCGTTTGGAAGTTTTCCAAGGTATTTTGATAGCAATTTGTCCAGATTTCGTTACAGAAAACCCACTGATATGAATTGTTTGTTTCGTCGATCATTTGTAGTTCATGCTGCATCATCAAATTCCCTTTGGCTTAACAAGACTCCAAGTGGGCCTTGTTTCTCCACACGAATCTTTGGCGATATGCAATTAGTGCTTCGGCAGTCTATTCGGGATACAAAACTAGTGCTTCGGCACTCAAAACCTATCCTTCGGGATACAAAACTAGTGCTGCGGCACTCACAAACTATCCTTCGGGATAATCATCTTTTATTGATATCTTATGTTACAGCCATGCTCCGTCACGCGTGACCAGTATTTTTGAAAAAGAAATGGAGTTTTCAAGATTACGCATCGGTTTTGAAA
>JAJGOT010001132.1:0-37500 GCA_022457155.1 Cladopsammia gracilis | reverse complement strand
TTCAATTCTCTCGGTGACTATGCCAAGGCCAAAGAATATCTCGAAAAAGCACTTGCAATTAGAATAGAAATTGGTGATCTGAAGGGAGAAGCGGCAAGTTACGGAAACCTAGGAATTGTGTTCAATTCTCTCGGTGACTATGGCAAGGCCAAAGAATATCTCGAAAAGGCACTTGCAATTAGAATAAAAATTGGCGATCTAGAGGGAGAAGCGGCAGATTACGGAAACCTGGGAACTGTGTTCAATTCTCTCGGTGACTATGCCAAGGCCAAAGAATATTTCGAAAAGGCACTTGCAATTAGAACAAAAATTGGCGATCTAGAGGGAGAAGCGGCAGATTACGGAAACCTGGGAACTGTGTTCATTTCTCTCGGTGACTATGCCAAGGCCAAAGAATATCTCGAAAAAGCACTTGCAATTAGAATAAAAATTGGCGATCTGAAGGGAGAAGCGTCAAGTTACGGAAACCTAGGAATTGTGTTCAATTCTCTCGGTGACTATGGCAAGGCCAAAGAATATCTCGAAAAGGCACTTGCAATTAGAATAAAAATTGGCGATCTAGAGGGAGAAGCGGCAGATTACGGAAACCTGGGAACTGTGTTCAATTCTCTCGGTGACTATGCCAAGGCCAAAGAATATCTCGAAAAAGCACTTGCAATTAGGTTACAAATTGGCGATCTGAAGGGAGAAGCGTCAAGTTACGGAAACCTGGGAACTGTGTTTAGTTCTCTCGGTGACTATGCCAAGGCCAAAGAATATCTCGAAAAGGCACTTGCAATTAGAATAAAAATTGGCGATCTAGAGGGAGAAGCGGCAGATTACGGAAACCTGGGAACTGTGTTCAATTCTCTCGGTGACTATGCCAAGGCCAAAGAATATTTCCAAAAGGCACTTGCAATTAGAATAAAAATTGGCGATCTTGAGGGAGAAGCGGCAGATTACGGAAACCTGGGAACTGTGTTCAATTCTCTCGGTGTCTATGCCAAGGCCAAAGAATATTTCGAAAAGGCACTTGCAATTAGAATAGAAATTGGCCATCTGAAGGGAGAAGCGTCAAGTTACGGAAACCTGGGAACTGTGTTCATTTCTCTCGGTGACTATGCCAAGGCAAAAGAATATCTCGAAAAAGCACTTGCGATTAGAATAGAAATTGGCGACCTGAAAGGAGAAGCGGCAGATTACGGAAACCTGGGAACTGTGTTCAGTTCTCTCGGTGACTATGCCAAGGCCAAAGAATATCTCGAAAAAGCACTTGCGATTAGAATAGAAATTGGCGATCTGAAGGGAGAAGCGTCAAGTTACGGAAACCTGGGAACTGTGTTCAGTTCTCTCGGTGACTATGCCAAGGCCAAAGAATATCTCGAAAAGGCACTTGCGTTGAGTAAAGACACGGGTGATATTGAAATTGAAATTAAAATCCACGCTAACCTTTCACATGTAATGCTACTGGAAGGAAACATACATGAAGCTATACGTCATCTCTTTGCGAGCATTAGTAAGTCGGAGGAAATGCGAAGTCTCCTGAAAGATAATGATGAATTAAAGATATCTCTTTTTGACGAGTATGTTGATCCCTACCAGTTACTCAGTACATTGTTTTGTGTTATTGAAACTCCTGATAAGGCTCTTTCCGCTTTAGAGCTCGGACGGGCAAGAGCCCTGGCAGACTTAATGTCACGTCGGTACTCCTTGGAAAAACAAACATCAATCAATGCACAGACATTGGTTGGTATTGAAAAGGTGATGAAAAGTGAACGTAACTGTATTTGTCTATACATTTCCTATTATGGAAAAATGATGTATTTGTGGATCCTTAATGCAAACAAACCAACACGTTTGCGACAAATTGACGTCAATGACTATTTGTTGAACAACGCATCGGTAAGAACTGTGCAAGAAGTTTTTGCTGGCGAAAACTTTAGAATGTTGCACGTTTTAGCTCAAGAGCAGTGCGAAGATCGATCCTGGTTTCCTTTAAACGCTAAACACACAACGCCTAAATCATTTCAGGAAGATAGCCTTGCAGCTCTACGCCTTGTAGAAGAGGAGAAAGACGAGAACCAACAACCCGCCCCGACTCTTAATGATTGCTACAACATGATCATTGCTCCTGTGTCTGACCTATTGGATGAGTCTGAACTCATCATTGTTCCTGATCGTTCCCTGTTCAAAGTTCCATTTGCAGCGTTACAGGATAAAAGTGAAACGTATCTCTCCGAGAGTTTTAGAATCCGGATCGTTCCTTCTTTGACGACTCTCAAGCTCATTCAAGACAGTCCAGCAAACTATCACAGTCAGACTGGTACACTAATAGTGGGTGATCCTGTTGTCGGTCGCGTCATTTATAAGGGACGTCTTGAGAAGATAAAAGAATTGCCATTTGCAAGAGAGGAAGCAGAAGTGGTTGGACGACTGCTCGGAGGTCAGCCTTTGTTGGGAGAGCAAGCAACTAAGCAGGCGGTTCTTCAAAGCATTAACTCAGTGAGTCTGATACATTTTGCTGCTCATGGTGATGCCGAAAGAGGAGAAATTGTTCTTGCCCCTCCACCTCTCATTAGCAGGACTCCAGAAGAAGAAGACTATCTATTGACAATGGCTGACATTTCACAGGTTCAACTGCGAGCCAAACTGGTAGTCCTCAGCTGTTGTCACAGCGCACATGGACAGATCAGAGCGGAGGGAGTTGTTGGAATTGCTCGAGCGTTCTTAGGATCCGGTGCACGCTCCGTGTTGGTGGCCCTGTGGGCCATAGAGGACAAAGCAACAAAGCAGTTCATGAGTCGTTTCTACGAGCACCTTGTTCGTGGGGAAAGTGCCAGTGAATCACTTCATCAGGCCAGGAAGTGGATGAGAGCAAATGGATTTTCGAAAGTGGGGCAGTGGGCGCCTTTTATGCTGATTGGAGATAACGTGACATTTGAATTTGGAAAGTAAAGGTTAGTGTTGTAATATATCAACAACGAGTGCGAGGGTTTCATCAGGGGTTCCAAACTCCGAGAAACAGATGAAAGCACGAGGCCGCTTCGGCCGAGTGCTTTTATTGTTTCGAGGAGTTTGGAACGCCTGATGAAACCCGAAGCACGAGTTGTTGGTATAGCTTCTTAAACGAGTTGCCAACTATTATTGTTTGTAAACAATAGCTTTAGAATGTGATAAAAATGGTTTGGTTGGAATGTGCCATTTGGGAGTTAGCCAACTTATTACAGTTAATCAAATTCAGTTTTCTGTGCGAGATGGATGGGTCAAGTTCAAGGTTTCGGATTCCCAAAACTTGTGACGAGGAAAAGGCGTGTGTTATCAATTCTGTTCCGAAATCCACGGTTTACAAGAACAAATGGGCGATACAGAATTTTCGAGAATGGCAAGGCCAAAGAGCGAACAAGATTTGCACCATTGAGCCAGGCGGAGTGTTCAAACGTGAAGAGATTGGTTTGGATGTGCAAGAGTTGACTGAAAGCATTGAAAACATGAATGCCAAAAGTCTAAACTACTGGCTATGCAAGTTCGTTCAGGAGGTTGCAAATAAGTCGGGTGGACGATATCCCTCTCGGACGCTTTACAATATTGTCTGCGGCTTAAAACGTTTCTTGGTGGAGAAAAATGGCGAGGGCGCATTAAATCCATTGGCTGTCAGCGATAAAAGGTATCATTGAAAGAGTTAATTTGTTGTTTACAATTTAAGTTTTTGTAACTCGTGCTGTTCCTTCCTATAGGTTTGGGACGTTCCGCCGAGTTTTGGATGTTAAAGTCGTCATAAATTCTACGAACTGCGATAACATGTGAAACACCCAACTATTCTGTTACATTCTTTGAAGGAAATAAAATTTTGTTGTTTGCTTGAGATGTCATTTACTTCATATTAATTTATTGATGTCCTATGATTTTCCGAGAATCAGTGGACATTTGAATATTGTATCCAAATCTCTAAAGATTTGGATACAATATCCAAATCTTTAAAGATTTTCATCCAGTTTTTCATTGTGTATCCAAACACATGCACGTGATGTGGTATACATGTAGTGATTTGTAGTTGACTTGATGAATTATTATTAATTAATGAGTTTGAGAAAGGTAATTTCTAATGTTACGACTCGAAAAGAAAATAAAAGTAATGGGTTAACAAGTTTAAAAAGTGTTTTGGGTGCTGATTCGAGCTCGATTTAATGGAATGGGCACAACAACCCTGTTTGGTATAAATTTGCCACGACTGTGGCCTTTATTTGAAATCGGAAAGTAGGTTATTTAAAGAAACTCTTTAAGTAATGTTCCACATAAGAACGATAGCAAACTTCATTGTTCTGCGGCATTGGCTCTTTCCCCATAGAATAACTTTGATTTCAAGAATAGAGGAGGAGCTGATTGAATTCACTACATGTATAAGTGCCATTAAATCGTCTTAGAAGTAACCATAATGCAAAAATAACTTTGAACTGGTCCAATTTTGTATATATTTCCACGGCTTATCTGAAAAGTGTGACGAATTGCGTGACACATTTAAAACCTTTATAAATCGGAAGTAAAACATCGTTAACACCTGAAACCTTTTTGTGAAGAAATTATAACACTGGTATCCCATCCACATGCATGTTAGAAACAGCTTTGTAGGATGTACACTTTAGATTTTTTTTAAAATTTTTATGACGTCATGTCACAATGGGGAGGTATTGCGAGGTTAGGGGTGGGTTGATGGGGATATTATATACACGCATCAAGAGTTCTAAACTACGCATGCTCACGTGTTGAAAAATTGGGCCCGAGTATTATAAAATATGCTTTATTTCGGTATATTTAATTTGGAATTTGCTTAGCGGTTCGTGATATTGAATATTTAATGAGAATTGTGCTTGATAAGAAAAATTCAATCACGATATAGCAATTTTTACAACCCATGGTCTCGCTTTTTCATTATGTGAGCATGCGCTTATAGCAGAAGCACAGAATTCTTGATGCATGTATGGCGCGATTTTGAAAATTCCTGTTGCTGAAAAGGGCGTAGACAAAATCCGAAACGTGGAACACGAAAACAAAAAATAAGCATTTGCTGTCCTATGAGGACACTGGAAACTTTTATTATGAAACATCCTGACGTACATGTATATGCTCAAGGCGCGTGAAGTAAAAAAAGAATGTTAATTTTTTTTTTTTTAGGACCAATTAAGGGTGATATAATTTTTAAGCATGGCTTGACAGTATTCCACAGAACTTCGTTAAATTCATAGGTAAAGCAGCACACGCTGCTATAGGTGACCCACATGGCGCTTAGCCCGGTTTCTGTAGCATGAAGCAATTAAGAATATTGCTACTCCCCCCCCCCCCCCCCCCCCCGGATGGGATGCTAGTCCATTGCAGGGTTACCCCGAGCATTTTGTCTCCGGTAGCCATTTATACACCTGGGTGAAGAGAAACAATGTGGAGTAAAGCATACTGTCTAAAGAAACAACGCGACTGCCGAGACCAGCCTCGAACCACCGACCATCGGATCTGAGGTCCAACGCGGTAACCACTACACATCGATTACAAAGACTTCGAACAGCGTAAACACACCGTTTGAGTAGGTTCAAACGCCTTGACAAAATGCCGCCATTAGAATTCTGAACGAAACCGATCAGGAGAGGCGAAACCGACTGGAAGTGTCGGACAAAATGATTCTGTTTATAGACGCAACGAGAGACGGCAAGAATTACACGATCATCTAAATATAAGCTTACTCGTGACGAATATTTTTCATACGGTAGGGAAAAGCAAACCCGGATTACAGGAAAGGCTCAGAGAAGAAGAACGATTAAGAAATCTAGCTCAAATCACCACACTTTAATTCGCTCTCCAATGCTCTTCAATTCAAACAATCTACATTTAAAGGCAAGTAAGCTTAAGGTTATATACAACCCTCCATAAATTATTCTTTAATCTACCTTTTGCAAAAAAAAAAAAAAGAAAAGATTTTAAGTAGCCTAAACAACTGACAAGCAGATGATAAGAGGATATTTTTTCAATATAATGTATTAGTACTCAAACACTGGAAACTATTCTCTTACTACATACGATACATACTGTAAATTGATGTTTATTGATATTCTCACCAAGGTCACCAAGGAACTTTGATATAAGCTTAAAATGACATGGAAAGGTGCAAGGAAACTGGTCTGATCTGATGGAAGCCAAAACGTTTTCTACTGTAGCACAGATATATATTAGTTATACAAAATGTATCCATGGTGTCAACATGTAATTTCTTTTTACAAGTATGATCAAAAACTACAGATCACACAGGTGGAAATTATTTCACAAATATACAACATTTACATGATGTAGCATTGTTTGTGAATGAGCAGTGAGCGAAAAATACTTTGTATACGGTAACCATCTCGAGTTTAAGGCATTTATCATAAAACCGTTCAATAAGAAATAATATTAAAATAGTTTAGTAAGGAGAATTTCTGTTTACAATTTGGATAAAAACATTTTGTGAGGAAAAAACAATTTGACACATGACACATCAACATTACTGCTTCACATGTATCAGTGTACGAGCAAGTACATAGATTATGCAAATTGAGAACCTGGTCACCTTCAACGTGAATTGTCTGTGGAAATTGAATACAAATTCACTGTAGTTATATGGCTATGTGAATTGTATTGACACCAGTTAGGAGAATGTACATCTACAAATTACGTAATTTTGATTTCGAGATTTTTAAAGGGGCTTACTGGTCATGAAGGCCTGAGTCCTGGTGTTAACCTACGAATTCTCTATTCATTGCTTATGGTATTTGCAGAGAATTTGTTGCTTCATCTTTCAAGTTTTGTAATCAATTCGTAACTTTCATGAACTGTATCCAAAATATTGTATTTTTACTGCTGGGAGAATCTCATGCCACAAAACCAATCATGACTTGCTCGCACGCATTTTCTCGGGTTTGGCACTGGCTAATGGTACTGAATTTCTCTGAGCTCTGATTAATTCATTGGATTGACTATGTATGTTGTGATTGGCCAAAGTATTAACTTTGGTTTTGCCTTCATGACACTTGATTGAAAACCAATCTACATGTATGACAATGTTACATTTAATTACTATTATCGATGGTATATTGGAATGTTTTACTATTCCATGTTACTGTAGTCTCGTTGCTGTTTTTGAGTAAGATTAAATAATTATTTTTACTACAACTGTATCACCATTGAGTTATTTATTATACAACTTCACTCTTCAGCAGCAGTAAACTCCTGCGTTCTTAACCATGATTCAAGCAAATAGTGAATTAGGTTAGCAATTATTTGATACCCAGTGCATAAAACAAAAACTACAGCAGTATCCAAAGGTAACAGGTTAATTTGGGAGATAACACTCACAAGCTTCAAAAATGGAATTTAATAGAGACAGCAGGAGTTAGCTGTATTCCTGATAAACAAACTCTCACCCAATCAAAATAAACAGAACACCGCTGCATATTGTCCAGGACCCATGTTCCCAACAGTACTATACATCCATTTTTTGCTACCCAGTCGCATAGCAGTAACAGTGACCCACCGCTCAAAACCCATAACTGACCAGTACCGGTACAAGCTGCTCCCATTTAATTTCTTTTTGGAAGACAGGACACTAAGTACAAGTTAAATGTAAGCGACTGGGAACGAAAATGTCTCAACTTTAAATTTCGGGGCCATTGCCGGCATGCAACCAAACCGTACCTCTCCAGTCAAATCAGAAATTCCATCTCTCCCTCCTTCCCCGAGTTTTGCGAGGTTCTGCGAGACACGTATTTCGAGTACTGTCTAAAGAAACTACACGACGACCGAGACCAGCCTCGAACTACCGACCATCGGATCTGAGGTCCAACGCGGTAACAACTACACTAGCCCTCCTCCCTCGATTTGTACACCTGGGTGGACAGAGACAACGTGGAGTAAAGTATACTATCTGAAGAAACAACACGACGGCCGAGACCAGCCTCGAACCACCGACCATCGGATCTGAGGTCCAACTCGGTAACCACTACACCACCGCACATCCACTTAAGGACGTTCGCGCAAATTGTTTATGCGCATCCTTATTGCGCACGCAATTCATGTCGCAATGCAATGCTTAGTCATGCACGAGCGCGCGCGCAAGAGAAGAAATCTAAGCACATAAAAGACTGATATCCGTCGTTTCGTTTTTAAGATCTATCATTCACGACTTTTTTCAAGACGGCTCCTTGACAAAAATATTTGTCAGGAATTCATTGTCACGCATTCACCCACATAATCTGCCTATGAGTTTAGAAATGCTTATCTGAGTACGGTCACGAAAACAGTTGTTTTAACCAAACATGTGGCGAGATAATTAACTCATGCGCATAGCGGCATGAGGTTAAAAATGGGCTCGGTTTTTCTTGTTATTTTTACTCATGCGCGTAGCGGCATGAGTTATAAAATGCCCTCCGTTTTTCTTTTTTTTACTCATGCGCGAAGCGACATGAGGTAAGGTTTCGGCTCCGTTTTTCTTGTTATTTTTATTATTATTATTTTTATTTTTTGTGTCACGATTTTGCATGCAAATTTATGCACGCATATTTTAAATTGTGCACTTCCGGTTGACGTATTTGCCATTTACACTTCCTGTTTGGTGACTTCCGGCTATTCTCACTTCCGGTAAAAGAGCGTTACTTAGGTGTCACGACAGAATCTCCTACAACCCTACATACATTACTATGTTCACGTTTGGTATATATAAGACTTAGAAGAATCACTGGCTTCATTGTGGTACAGTCTTCATGTCCACAACATTCAATAGTAAACAACGTGGTTTGCAGGAACGATGACTGAATGAAAGGAATTACTCTTCTCCATGTCAGACATCTTCTTATCATGTTTAAAATATATCATAAAATTTTCTTACGCATGCGCATGAGTAAAGGCTGCTTGCAGCCTCTTGTTATTTTTTGTGTCACGATTTTGCATGCAAATTTATTCACGCATATTTTAAATTGTGCATTTCCGGTTCGCTTTGCTCTTTACACTTCCTGTTTAGTGACTTCCGGCACTCTCACTTCCGGCAAAACATCGTTACGGAAGTGTCACGACAGCGTCTCCTACAACCCTACTCACATTAGTAATGTTCACGTCAGGTATATATTAGCTTCATTGTGGTACAGCCTTCATTTCTAAAACATTCAATAGTAACGTGGTTTGCAGTACAATGACTGAATGAAAGGAGTAACTCTTCTCCATCTCGGACGTCTTCTTATCTTATTTAAATTATTAAAATATAAATTGCTTCTTTTCTTTTGGTACATTGAAATATAAGACAAATGCTTGATACGCATGCGCATGACAAACATTTTCCGTCATTTGGTCTTATTGGTGTATAAGTCAGTCCTGTATTTCTCCCATCGAGGTAAACGTTGCTTTTATACACAGCATACAACTTGAGGCCGAATTTGTCGCGATTCTGATAAACTAAGAGCTATTTTTAATCAGAGTTCTTCCGAGGCAAAAATGCCAAACATCGATCTCTCGCACTGATAAGCATATTGTCAATTTATTCTCTTTTTTACTGTGATTCTTTACAATGTCTGTATCGGAGCAGTCCTCGCTGCCTGTGGTGAGTAATTTCAAGACTTTTTTCAAGAAAGAACAATAGAAACACACGGCAAAACAGCGTCGTACTTCAGCCCATCAGATTTAATAAAAAATTTGGACTTCGGGACTGGACTTCTGTGGATTATGGACTGTGGAATGCGTGTCATATTAATGTCGATTTTTACTGTCTTTATTGCTTTTTGTGGCTACTAGGTTACTAGTAACCACTATGTTGTCACCTGTGTAAGTAAGTCCGACTTTTGGGAGCGCGAAGTTGTGCCGAGTTCACCCGATTGCTGTACGATGAGACAGTTCTGATAGCTTCGGATTAGACGACTCGATTGTTAACACAGTTCTGTTTGTACGTGCGCGCTTTCGATCCGTGGGAAAGGTAAACGGAGCTTTCTCGTTCTTTTTACTGCTTTACCCAACACAGCTTTCACCAAATGTGGCCAAGCATTGTTTTCAAAGATTAATTTAGGTGTTTTCGTGGTTTGGAAAAAGGTTTTAGTGAAAAATCGAGCTG
This sequence comes from Cladopsammia gracilis, assembly GCA_022457155.1. Classification (NCBI taxonomy): domain Eukaryota; kingdom Metazoa; phylum Cnidaria; class Anthozoa; order Scleractinia; family Dendrophylliidae; genus Cladopsammia; species Cladopsammia gracilis. Next base: position 27,410 of record JAJGOT010001132.1, on the reverse strand, counting down.
TGAATCGAAGTGTTTGTTTGAAGACCATGAGCTATCCGAACCCATGATTCAAACGCCGCCAGCATTTCATTTTTGTACCTTTGACTATTCAGAACTGTTTTTTTTTTATTAGCGAAAGCATTACGCGAATCATTTTCCCGGATAAGATTGGCACTCCATTACACAGAAAAAGTTGGAAATTTTAGAAAGCATAATAAAAATAGGTTGCTGAATTGAATTATTTTGTGATGTTTATTATATTTTCGCAGACGCTAGTCGGTTCCACGCAGTAATTAGGATACAATAAATCGCCAAGACTTCCAGAAGCAGAAAATCACTGAATTCTGAAAGGTGTTTGACTCTTTTAATCAAAGGAAAGACATTTTCATTCAAGGAAATATGAGTTTCATTCAAAAGTTTCGACCTTTTATAGAAAAAATATATTTTTATTCAGTGGTAACAGCTTGCTATCAAATTACATTTGACATAAAATTTGCATAAAGCAAAATTGTGTATTTGGGACACTTTGAACACTTTGAAGAAACTGTGAAGCCTGGATAAACTTATTATAGATGGCAAAATCAAAGCATTTTTTAAAGAACCAGCTTTAAGTTATGGAAACATTTCATTTCGATTTGGTCACGGAGAGATTTTAGTGAATGCGTCACGCAACGTTTATTTACAAAATGTTTGACCAATTCATAGAAAGATTTGAAAACTTTAAAAAAATCTCGGGTCTCCTAAATGTGATTTCCTGTTTATTTAGGGCCTACAAAAAGCCAATGGCAATCCGGGCAGGAGGGGGCATCTGGGTTAAAAATCAAGGTGCGAGGGTTGGTCGGCCTGGCCGAGATAATCCGGGCGGGGAGGGGTAAAAAAATATTGCATCCGTCGGGGGGGGGGGGGGGGGGGGGGGGGGTGGTGGAGGGATTTTTTCTGGAATAACCCATACACCGGTTGCATGCGAGTTAGTAACACAGGAAAACTAAGTCTTTATATTGATAATCAATTTTCTTTTTAAAGCATGTCCTCGACTGCCTATTTTTTCAATTAGTCTTTTCAAATGTAACAGAAATAATTCACGACTTGGAAAGTAATAGACGAGTGTGGATTTGATCGGGAATCAATAAATTAAATATTAAACGAAGCGAGCACACAAAAATTGGTAACTTCAATCAACGCGTCTTAGAGTCTCATGCGCATGAGTATAGGCTAAGTGTAGCCTCTTGTTATTTTTTGTGTCACGATTTTGCATGCAAATTTATGCACGCATATTTTAGTGTACGCGAACTCGCCCCTGCCTCCCCTAGAAAATTAGTTTTGTCCCCTATTGTTATAAAAGGCTTCAGGAAGGTTGAACCAATCAGAATCCGTCTACTGAGCGCATGTCTGGATTTTAAGCCGCGGCTACACGTGTGATTTTTTGCTTGCACAGGTGATGCGATTTTTTGAAAATTTGTCGCGTCGCCAGCGCACGGTAAAAATCGCACGTGTAGCCACCCATGAACATGCGACGCAACAGCCGAAAAAATCGCAGAAAAAAGTCGCAAGAGTTGAATATTTCGTGACAAAATCGCAGACTTTGTCGCTCGTGTAGCCACCCTGCAACTTTTTTCTTGCACTTGCGACGCGACTAAAGTGTATCTAGCCAATAAGATTAAAGAACTTAAACGAGGCTCGGGCTTTCAACAATGGCGGACGATGAAAAAAAGATGAGCGATGAAGACACTGTCAAACTTTTGAAATTTATAGAGGAAAACCCGGAAATACTAAAATCGTCAAACAGAAATACCAGACAAAGAATCAAGGAACAGCTTCGAGATCATTTAGGTAAGTATTGGCGAGTTGTAACATCCCACTGTGACATGATAAAAATTGCATCCTTCTCATTTCGTTGCCGAACTACATGTTAGCTTAATAATATACGTGAAAACATAGCACTGCAGGCCATTATGTGCGAGTTTTGTCGAACTCAGTGGAGAAATGATTTATGAACTGGAAAAGAGACTCTCTGTGCTGCTCCAAAACTGCTTTCAGTATCAGTGGATTGACTTCGGACTTGATATGCGTGGTCAAAACATGCAGATTCTTTTGGTCAATGTCAAAACGACAACAAGACCAATTCAACTCGTTTAAACTTGTAAACTTGTTTGGTGCTATAGAAAGGGACTAAAACCACATCGAGTGCATCTTCAACGGTTATTTTTGTCCAAATGTATTACATTTTGGGAGACTGAATGAATTTTATTAGTTTTATCAAAATAAAAATCGGATAGCTTTTCGCTCAGTTCATCAGCCGCTGCTTGTTCAGTTTGTTTTTTTCAATTCTCCATTCTGTCATTTTAGCTTATCAAGATATAGACCCCGTCTGTTAATTAACATAGTGTATTGTACAGACATTAGTAAGTGTCAAAATAATTAACTGCTTGGGCACTGTGAATACAAAGTTGCCAGCCATGAAAGAAGTTAGTTTCCAATAAAATAAATTGCCTTAGTTTGTGCTATTTTTTTTTTATCTCTGCATTAAGAACTTTAGTTGCAAAAAAATTAAAATCAATGGTCCTCTTGTTTTAATTAAATAACAACTAATCTTGATATTAACGGTTTCCATTGCTCACCTTTAGGAAATGTCTATTCGGTGGAGTCTATTGATAAAAAGATTCATAATCTCCGAACATGTATGCGGAGAATTGTCAAGAAAGAAATGGAGAAATTAGAGTCATCAGACTCCACACAGCAGGACAGTCCCAGCTGCACCACAAAGACGTCACCACCAAAGCAGTGGAAATTCTACACCAATATGTGTTTTATGAAAATAGATATTGTGGAAGATCTTGAGAAGGACAAATTGAAGGGCGAGGCTGAGATGAGTGAGGAAGAGAAGGCTACCATGGTGGAATTCTACAAGAACACGCCTCACTTGTGGGATGCCAGTCTGAAGGACTATCGAGACCGAGACCAGAGAAGGGCTTCCCTGGAGAGGCTCTCCAAAGAGTTCCAGGACAAGTATACTACTAAACAGTTGACAGACACTTGGCACAAGTTGACCACATATTATCAACGTGAGTCAGTGAAACAGGAGAGTTCAATGAAATCGGGTGCTGGGAAAGAAGACGTGTATGTGTCCGAATGGCCTTTCTTTTCTTCCCTTGAATTTCTTAAAGACAAAACTCAACCAGAAATGGGCATATCTACTACTTTCAATCATGTTGCACCAACTGACAAAAAAAAAAACCATCAAAACGGAAGAGGGAAGAAGAAAAAGAAAACTCTATGGAAACCGCCAAAATTAAAGTCCTAGAGGCACTTTTGTCAAGGCTTACCGAAAGTAAAGAAATAAGCAGTGCAGGGGACAAGATGACTTGGAAAAATGGATATGAGGCTGGTTTTCAAGCTGGTTTTCAAGCAGGAATTCAGCAAGGCCTTGCTCTCAGCCAGCTTCAAACTCAGCAAACTCAATCCAAGCCTATGAGCCAGTTCCGTTATCCATTGCAACACACAGTACCATTTTCCACTCCATCTCCATTTATCCCATATGGCATACAACAAGGGCAACAGATACTCAGTCAGACAACATCTACTGCAAGTACAAGTCAAGAAAACAATTCTTTGTCTACAATAGACCTTTCGGGGACTGCTTGGAACTTTTAGCCCCCCCCCCCCCCCCCCCCCCCCCCATTCTTTATGTTTCAGAAAACCAAGTTTTGTAACCAAAAGGTACACTTCTTTATAAAAAGAAACATTGTATTCAAAATAGCAATTCATTTTAAAATATTTCTAAATACTGTACCATTAATAATAATGGTAATATTTAATGCGGGAACCCAACTCGCCAAGGCGGTTTTCAGTGGGGCCCTTTCTGATTAATATTGTTACATGATGGGTTGAAAAATGAATGAGTATGTAAAGTTTGGGCAATTCCACTTACAGTAACTTTTTAATTGTTAAGTCCAAACAGATATTCATACTTTATAAAAGTACAAGACATGCACAATTTTATGTACTGAGTTCTTTTTTAACTACTTTGAGTTATTTGTACTGAGTATGAAATTGACATTTTCTGGATAGTATTTTCAGGTTCTCATAAAAATATAATTCACAATAACATATAGCTTGACATAAAAGTGCAATATCTCAATTTTGCACAATATAATTCAATAATGAACCTTACTGTACACTTGTAAATACATATACTGTTTTGTTAAATGCTGCAGCATTTGAAATTGGAAGCATAATACACAGTACATATGTACATCATACTCTGGCATTTACATGAAAGCAAAGTTTTGTATACAATTTATGTATTGCTATGTATCTTTTATTTTAAGCTATAATTTTTCACATACCCTGGGTACCAGAGATTCTCTAATGCAGCACGCTTTTCATGGAGACACGATCAGAGGCACTGATTAATACGAGAGAGATAAGAACATGAGAAAAGCCTCAGGCACCAGGGTACTGTTTACATGGAAGCTTGACAGCAAAAAATGCAAAATAACTTATCAAATGAATGCAAAATTTTTCCAAAGATTTTTTTGTCCTTAATTATTTTTTACTTCGACTTTCTTTACCTTAATAGCTAAAAATTAGCTTAATTTGGAGAAACTCTTTAATGAAAAGAAATGAAATCCCTTGTTCCCTTTTCATCCTGGATTAGCATTAATCAGCTTACAAATAATCAATTTGCATGCAGAACCTTGATATATTAGTTTCATATTTAATAGTGCAGCCCCACTTGAGATTTTGTGTGTTTTTTTTGAAGATTTTTTTTTACGATTTTTTTGTCCTTAATTATTTTTTACTTTGACTTTCTTTACCTTAACAGCTAAAAATTAGCTTAATTTTGAGAAACTCTTTAATGAAAAGAAATGAAATCCCTTGTTCCCTTTTCATCCTGGATTAGCATTAATCAGCTTACGAATAATCAATTTGCATGCAGAACCTTGATATACATGTAACATTTAAAAGCTTCAGATGTATTAAGTAACGATCCACATAAGAAGGATAGTGCTGAACGGCAATGCACGATGGAATACCAACTTTTTTCATTGTTACAACTAGCGATCTCATTGGCCTAGACTCAAAAACCGCTAAAAAAATTAAGGTTTAAGGTACATTTTGTCCAATTTTATTAAGGTTTCGAGTATTTTGAGACCCATTGCACAACATGCAATTTTAAAAAAATGTTGTATTTGGGGAACTTCATCAAAGAAGCAAAATAACTAGCTATTGTCTTCTGCTATTCTGATTGGTTAAGCACAAACATTTCCTAAAATTTATATGACGCAAATGGATTTTCTTTATTTTAAAAAAATGAAATATAATTATGAACCATCAGCCCCTCCTCTATTCTTGAAATCACAGATATTCTATGTGGGAAAGAGCCAATGCCACAGAACAATGAAGTTTACTATAGTTCAGGGTCTGGAAGGGTATTTTCGGGATACGGGATTTGACCAAAAAATAGTTCAGGATTCGGGAAAAAGCAGAATATTTTGACGGGATTCGGGATTCACTTCTCTCCTGGAAGCGGGATTCGCTAAAATTTTGGCACGGGACGCGGGAATTGTATTCTGTCTGACGGGAAATCGGGAAATCTTTACGAACTAAAAACACGCTCGAAAACAAATTAACCCTATTCGGCCTGGGGGGGGGGCACAAAGTGCCCGCGCTAACTTTGAACGTTTATAACTTCTTTAATATGTATTCAAACGCCATCAAACTTTGTGACTTTTCCTAAAATTTATCTGGCAACAATTTTGTATGACAATTTTTTGATCACGTGACTTGACGTTTCCATGGCAACAAGATTTTGACAGCCATGTTTTTTTAAATTTGCATATTTGTACCTTTGAATAAAGAAAAACAATGTTTATTGGTATAACTTTTATATTTTTACGTCATTCAGCGTTTATTTATTGCTTTTGATTAATTTTGAGTCAATTTGGACGGTTTTTAAGAGGTTTTAAAAAATTTCAGAAATCCAAGATGGCGGATCCAAGATGGCGGCCGTATAACTAATTACCTAATAACTACGTCATATGACGTCATCGTTCCATTGTGCGGACCGCAAAGGAGACAGTTTCGGACGTACTATGTACCCTCTAAGTTTCATTGTCGTAGCCTTATTATTCTTGAAGTTACGAAGGGGGGGCACAATGTGCCCCCCCCCCCAGGCTCAGGAACTCAAAAAAAGCCCAGGCCGAATAGGGTTAAGCTGAATAAGCAGTATAGCCTTAAAACGAGACCCGTATACTCAGAATATCAATCGAATGGGTCAAGGCTACATTGCAATGATGACTTTCGTTTTCGCCTCCGTTAAACTTGTAGTTAGTCTTTGCAGAAACACTTTTTTCTTAAAAAAAAAAAACGGGATTCGGGAAAGCGATATTAAAATGACGGGATGCGGGATTCTCATAAAATAGGTGCGGGAATGCGGGATCAGGACCCCCCCTTCCAGACCCTGATAGTTCTCATGTGGAGCATTATTTAAAAGCTGCATTTTTATGGGGAAATCTGAAATTCGATTTGTGATCCCAGCTAGCAGATCATATGATTACAATCACAAACATGAAAAAGCCCAAAATGGAATATTTGCTAAGGTGTTTCCACATGATATATGCAAATGAAGTGTTCCGGATTTCGTGACTTTTTTTCTGTTTGTATGGATAATTTTACATATGAACACTGGAATTGAATGAAAATATTTGTCTAGGAAATTTAAGGCAGTGAAAGAAACTGAATCAATGATATTGAAGTTACAATTGCTTATAAATTGAACAATTACATAAATCTTCCTGTCATCCACAAAAAAAAATAAACAAAAAAAATACTCAGTTCATGGATGTCAAAATCATAAAATTACATGTAACAAAACTGGCATTTGGATTCAATATTCTAATTTCAGAATTTTCCCAAAAATGCAGCCTTTGATTTAAAAAGGTGAGTTTTAAATGCCAACCCATTCATTGTAAAATGAAAGGTACTCAAAGAATATGAGCACTCCTCCACTGCCAAGGTACTACACCTTCCATCATGACATACTCTGTAAACTCCTTCCTGATCTCCTTGGCGTCTTGTGTGGCATTGTGTTGCCCAAAATCTTGCAGGTTCAACCACGAATTGTCACCATTGGGATGTAGACTGTCCTCTGCAACTTCCTGTGAATTATGAATTTGGCCAGCCTCCGTTTGGGAACGCAACCAGTTATGGAGTGTAAGGGCAGCAAGGGTTACAGATGTTGCACGGGTAGGCTGCAGGAGAAGGGGCTTTCTAAACACTCTCCATCGAATTGAAGAGGATGCCAAATGCATTTTCTGAAATCCTTCGGCACCTTGAAAGTCTATAATTAAAGATTCGCTTCTCTTCCGTCAGTCCAATCTGTGGATAGGGCTTCATCAAATATGATGTCAGCCCAAATGCATCGTCACCTACAAAGACATGGGGGAGGCTCTTGTTTCTGCCAGGTAACGGTTTGGAAGGAGGAATTTCCAATGGATTATTTTCATCCTCGAGTGCCTTTCGAAAACTATTTCTTGACCAGTTGCCACCATCTGACATCCTGCCATTCATTCCTACATCAACATTTAGGAACTCATACTCAGGGCCAACAACAGCCATTAAAATAATGCTGTCGCAACCCTTGTAATCATGGTACCTAGAGCCAGAATTAATTGGTTGCTCGAGGATGATTCTTTTGCCATCTATGGCCCCAAGAATATTTGGCAAGTTCCACCTCTCCTCAAACTTTGCAGAAATTTGCTCCCATTCCCTTCTTGAATTTGGGGTTTTAAGATAGACTGGACCCATTTCTTCGTAGATTGCCTTGCAAACGTCATCGATTGCCTTTGATATTGTCTGTCTGCCAAGTCTAAACTGCAAATGCAGCGAGCGAAAAGATTCCCCAGTAGCCAAGAAACGTAAGGCGAGAGCACACATCTCATCTGGTTTGATACTGTCACGCATTACTGTATCTCTTCTCAACAACTTGCACGTTAAGGTGTCGACAAGGCACCGAAATTGCGTCTTGTTGACACGCAGGATCTCCGCGAAGGCCGGCGTATCTTCAGCTGAAATTTCACACAACAACTGATGGTAAAAACCTCTTTCCTCTCTTCTCGCCAGCCATGGGCGAACCCACGTTGAACGTTTAGGTTTTTTCCGTTTTTTCTCAGCATCGTCGTCCATTAAAAGCAGAGCTGCGGCGGACAAAAATAATATCTCTTCGTCCGCCATATTTGTTTACTTTTTAGTACTTACCCAGTCTCGCGCGATCTTTGTCGCAACATTTTGTCACCAAAATTTGTCACGCGTGTAGCCACCACCGTGCGCTGGCGACGCGACAAATTTTCAAAAAATCGCATCACCTGTGCAAGCAAAAAATCGCACGTGTAGCCGCGGCTTTAGGGGGGACTAGAGAGAACCGGTTTGTCACTCGGAGAAGATTCAGATTTCAAACAAATATGGCTCCTTCTGTACTCTACACTTCAATTTTTCAGACGTTCATTTTCCATTACCAAAATGTAAACACGCCTTTTAAGACATCGAAATGGAAAGAAAAAGTCCTTAAGACGATTTGTATGCCTCTGAAGTGGCGGTTAGAGAGCTGAAAGCTGTGAAAGCGATGGAATCTTCCTGTGATTTATAACAAAGCGGGACATCTGGAAGCGCGAAGCGGCAGACTTTACTAAGAATTTTCAAGCATTCCTGGAAAACTACGGTAAAGAAAATAACATTTTTGAATGTCCATTTACTTTGTAAGAAACATTTCATAGACTGTTTGTTCTTCGACATGTGCTAAAATTTGCTTGCGTTGCTGACACGGCTTCCTCGATGCGATAATTAAACGCATTTTGCTCTTGAGACTAAACTAATAGATATTTGAATAAAACGTTCAACTGAAAGAATTCGTTGTCCTTTTTCCTGTGTAAAGGCAAATTGCGATTAAACTTGCGATTAAAGGCAAATTGCGATTAAACTAGTAACTGAAATTAATAAGTTAGATGGCGCTTTCTAAAATAAAGTTTGCTTTCAAGATTTTTTGATTCGCGAAAACATTATGCGAATCATCTTTACGGATAAGAATGGCATTCTATATACACAGGAAAAGTCGGAAATTTTAGAAAACACTAGATATAAATAAAGCAGGTTGCAGAATTTAAATATTATTTTGTGATGAATTCGCCTGCGCTGCAGTAGGATAAATAAATCGCCAAGCCTTCCGGAAGCAGAAAATCACTGAATTCTGATAAGCGTTTAACTCTTTTATTCAAGGGAAAGACATTTTCATTCAAGGAAATATGAGTTTCATTGAAACGTATTGACCTTTAGAACAAATATTTTGGATTCATGATCATGAATCGAATTACATTTCACACGAAATTTGCATATATGAAATCAAACAGGGGGGTCATGATGCATCACGCAATATTTTTATTAAAATGTTTCACAGTTTTGACATTATAAAAGCAGAATCTCCTGAATGCGATTACATGTATTTTTTTCATTATCTCAGATAAATTTAGAACTTCCAAAAAATTTATTGGAAATCTGGGCAGGAGGAGGGGTCTCTGGGGCTTGGAAATACAGGTGGGAGGGAGGGGGGGGGGGGGAGTCTAGCGGGCCAGGAAATCCGGGCGGAGGGGGAGGGGTCAAACAGTCTTGCTGTCCGTCGGTTGGGGGGGGGGGGGGGAGGGGTGGATTCTTTCTGGAATAACCCAATGAAATAGAAATAATTCACGGTTTGGGAAGTATTAGTCTAGTGTGGGTTTGATAAGGAATCAACAAATTAAATATTCCTAGCGAGTACAGAAAAATTGGTAGCTTCAATCAACATGTCTTGTGTGATGATACAATGTGTGTCATGCAAAATTCGTTGACGGGGAAGGGGTGCGTGACCCGTTTAAAATAAACCGTAAAACTTTCTTACGCAAGCGCATGAGTGTAGGCTACAATAGTAGCCTCTTGTTAAGACTAAAAAGGAAGGATTTTGAAGTGTTAAGTTAGTTAAAGGGAAACTTAATACGCATTCCCCACAGAGGAAATACCGGGATTACAAAGGTAACACAAGGATAAAAAAAAAAACATTCGATTTAATGTAACGTAAGTGTGACAACGTCACAACCTGGACTGAAAGTGTTACGAGATGAGCCTGGTTCACACGAGCGACATAACGGCGAGGTCACGTGAATGTAAAACACAACTTAAATCATTGGTTAATGTCACCAGTGTGAACAACACAACATAACCAATGTTCTTATGTCGTTATATCGCTAGTGTCAACCACGCTTTAAAACTTATATCACTAACGATCTTATCTTCACGTTTTTTTGTTAGCTGGTGACGTGACACTCCCAGTTTGTTCCTTCAGTGTTGGAGAAGAAACCTGGTCACAAACGAACTTGATGATGCAAGATTGTACGGTGTTATACTTCCTGTAATTTCTGTACGTTTAACGAAAGGGCTAGGATAATGTTTAGTTAGAAGTAATTTCACAAGATTACATTTGATCGGTTTTTACTTGGAATTTATTCACGCATTTAAGTTTCCTTATCAGTATCATATAAGTATTTTCTGTTGTTCGAATTACCCAAATGTAGTTGAGAGATTTGATTTGATAGACTTTCGCTGACTACCTAAAGCGACAGGATCTTTCCAGTTGCAGAATCAGTGCCGAAATGCACTAAAAACGCATTGTGTAAATATTAGGTTGTAGTATATATCCCTTAGTTGATGTGTCAGTAGCCACGCACCTCTTCAGAACCTCTAATTTCATTGGACCTGGTTATCACGCACATGTATTGTTTTCAGGGCTAGGGTCCATTGTTCTGTTGTTTGTTCTATTGTTTTCTCAGCCAATCTTGTGAGGCGTTCCAAGAGGTGCGAACCGCCTCTGATGTGTGCCATATTTCCACTACGCGACGAGTCTGAAATAAGCATGAACTTCCCTACTCCGCCTTAGAAATCAGTGCAAAGAAAATGCAGGAAGAGAGAAAAGTTGGTTGTTAACTCATGTTTATTGGCACATTGAAATTAAATGTCTTCACTTCGAGTTGGTTGTTCGAGGTTGTAAAGAAAACATGATTTTTAAATGAAAATTATGCATGCTCGTTTGAGGAAATATGGCATATTTTCATTATTAGTTTTTCATAATCTAAATGTATCAAGTTTTGACTCCTATGTCGGCATGCAGTCATTGTAAATGAAACTAAAGAAAACTCAATGTTGTAAACTTTTATGCAATTGACGATGTGGTTACTGAAATATACTGTTCACTGTTAACCACAGTCAACCCAACCAGTCCACAGTTTAGATATATCCGAAAACGTTTACGGCTAAATTGATTGGTGCAAAATGGCAATAGACTTTTTTCATAATGGAGGCCAATTTATTTATTATTTTATATGTATGTTAATTAGCCCTATTGACCTCATTTTACAGTAAAAATTCTTTTGAATTTTGCAAACGCTAACGAGGCCACTAGGCCTATTTAGTATAGGTAATCATACGGTTTCGAGTTCAATTTGGGATTAATTTGCACGTGTGAGTTTTTCAAAACGCTCACAAGTGCAAATTAATCCCAAATTGAACGAGAAAACCGTATGATTACTTGTTAATAATTATACATTAAAAATTTGCATCCATTTTTGTTTGGAATTTTTTTTTTTTTTTTTTGCAAATTTTTTTTTTGGAATTTTTTTCTTTCTTTTTTGAAAAAAAAAAAAGAAAAAATTTTTTTTTTTTATTTGTAATTTGCACTGGTGTTACACTTTTTGCACCGGTGTTACACGTTTTGCGCTGGTGTTACACTTGAACTGCACTGCTCTTAGCCAATCAGAATCGAGTAATTTTTTCATGTATATTATTAACATAGATATAAAAGAATAAATAACTCACCCGCCATTATGAAAAAGGTCTATTGTTATCATTTGTTTTTTTATTGCGAATTTATTGTAAACGAGTGTGATTGGAAAGTCTCCTAAAGGGAGTGTTAATAAAAACTATTGTATTCTATAACTGTGATCAGTGTTAGGGCATTATTTTTTCTCGAAGTCCGACCATGACAATCATTTGCAGGACTGGTGGTTGTTAGAGTTTTTACTCTTGGTGATTGGTTACCCCTATTCAGACCGGGGGGGGGAGTCGGAAAGTATACACACTTTCTTTAAACATTTATAACTTTAGCATTTACCCAATCTTTTCCCAATCCCAAACAAAACTTCGCAATTTTTTTCCATGGCAACCATCTTTTAGTAGAAAAATATACCCAAGTTTTGAATTGATAATTTAACATCATTTCAACATTGTTCTATTGATCTTGACTCAATTTTGGCGCTTTCTACAATGTTGGCAATCCAAGATTCAAGGCTATTCGGAATTATGTTGCAATTGTAAGGTCATCAGGTCTTGTGACCCATTTAACCATGCACATTTTTTATTCCTCGCGAAGCGAGGTCCAATTAAAAAGGCCCGAGCCTAGTGACATTTATAAATTTGTCGCGCGGATTCGCGTGGGAATCGCGCGTGGAACGCTGTACGGCAAAGAAATCTCGGGTTGTCTTTAAAGTGCCCCTGTGATCAAATTTTTGATTTTCATTTTTTTACTATTGATCCCAGATGTCCTTTCAAATGGCTTGAATTTTGCGTCGCTTCACGGACCGTTGATTTCACTCTGCGGGTTTCAAAAATTCTAATCACGTGACTCAAAATTTGAGCTCGCGCGCCCACCAAAAAGAAACCCGCGGCGCGCGAGCTCAAATTTTGAGTCACGTGATTAGTATTTTTGAAACCCGCAGAGTGAAAATCAACGGTCCGTGAAGCGACGCAAAATTCAAGCCATTTAAAAGGACGTCTGGGATCAATAGTACATTTTCGTGTACAATTAGACTTTCTTACTCATCTTGCCAAATTTCAATCCATTACGAACATAAGAAGTCATTTTATTTTAACATTTATTTCCGAGAATTTACGGCCGCCATTAATCAACCTTGTTCCGAGGCTTAGTTGTGAATGGGAGAAAGTGACGTCAAAGACTCAAACATACCTCACGGGTTGAAATTATAATAACAATCAGCATAGAAAATTGCACGAAGAGCAAGTCGTAAGTTTTTGTTGCTTTTCGCGTGATTTTCAATACTCATTGTTATTATAATTTTGAATTTGTTATGACGTCATGTGAAAAACAAGAATACGAGGAGCATGGTAAACAAAGATGACGGACGGTAAACGGTACGGGAACCATCGAAAGGACCTTCCACCAACGTTTTTGGTTTCAAAGAAGACAAAGTGGAACGGCGAAATGCCTCATACTCAAATCGACTCGCCATCCTCCCCCGAGCTTCAGGAGGTTCTGCTAGACACGGATGCGCATTCTAGTATACTACAGTATACTATACTGCCTGACGAATGAATTCCACGTCCTATTTGACTTGAAAAACCGATATCGCGCCCCCCGGTTTTTCAAGTGAAATTTAACGAGTCTGACCTAATCCTGCGGCACATACCTATGTAGCTAAAATATGGGAGTAAACCCCCGGGTTTGTGAGTGCCCAGGATGTCGTCACTCCCAGAGTCAATTAAGGAGACATGTAAATTTAGTTCTAACTTTTGAGTCCCAGAATGAAATCCTATAATGTGACTTATTTAACTCAAACCTATTTAATTTCACAATACTTTTGAACGATATGATTTGTTTGTCAATATTTTACAAAATGAAATTTTAGACTTTTTAAAAATTTGAAATTTCAATTTTGGCACATTTGGAATTAAAGGGTTAAAAAGCGTAATCATTTGAAGGCCACATCACCAGCTCACCAACCTCTCTTTACCAGAGTTTTTCGGTTTTCAAAAATGGCAAGGATCTTAACCCTATTCGGCCTGGGGGCGGGGGCACAAAGTTCCCGCGCAAACTTTCAACATTCATAACTTCCTTAATATGTATTTAAACGCCATCAAACTTTGTGACTTTTCATAAAATTTGACAATTTTTTGATCACGTGACTTGATGTTTCCATGGCAGCAAGATTTTGACAGCCATGTTTTTGAAATTTGCATATTTATACCTTTGAATAAAGAAAAACAATGTTTATTGGTATAACTTTTATATTTTTACGTCATTTAGCGTGTATTTATTGGTTTTCATTAATTTTGGGTGAATTTGGACGGCGTTTAAAAGGTTTTAGAAAAATTCAGAAATCCAAGATGGCGGATCCAAGATGGCGGCCGCATAACTAATTACCTAATCTACGTCATATGACGTCATCGTTCTATTGTGCGGACCGCAAAGGCGACAGTTTTGGGCGTGCTATGTACCCTCTAGGTTTCATTGTCATAGCCTTAATGTTCTTACGCTTTTGGGATATTTCAACTAGGATACGCCCTTACCAACCCTCACCCTATTTCTCTCTCCCCCCCACACACATACACTCACACACACCGTTGCCTGATATGATATTTTTGCGATACTTTCTCGCTGACAATTTTGAACAAGAAGACCCTGGGGCTGCTTGGCCGGGTTTTCGAGGGGGAAACGCACTTATAGTTACCGTATTTCTTAACATGTACAGATACTCATGTTACAGACTACACTCACAGTTTCGTTTAACACAACTGAATACTGACCAAAGACCGGTACTATGGCAAAAGGGCAGATTTTCTAACCATGATTAACTAAACTTGTCCGGTGCCAGGGCTACATTGCATTTAATAAATATAAGCTCCTTCATGGCTTCTTGAATTTATTAGCTGCTTTTCGCACTGTGCAATGTGGTTTAAATACAGTCGTTTGATTAAACGTTGTCACTGATCGATCTTACCCCTACGCGACCAGACCGAAAGGGAGTATGGGTGAATTAAAATGCTTGATTAATTGTTCTCTATCGCGTTTACAATGGAGGACAAAATTTAGGTTTGTCTTCGCGTGCTACGCAAAGACAAGAGTCGCTTCGATACATATTCCGTTAAGGACGTTCCGTATTTTGATAATGTGCAGCTATTGAATGTGAATTGATTTCTCTCCATAATCCTTTTCGGTCTGGTCGCGTAGGGATGAGACCGATTTCAATGACAACGTTTAATCAAAAGACTGTATACATCTGAGCAAAATTTACTATACCTTTGCTACCTCAAGCAACTCTCATATTTGCTCATCTCTGCCATGCCAAGCAAACGTAACGAAAGTGCGGTATTTACCATCTTTGCTTTCTTTGCAAATAAAGTGCAAACTTCAAGTTTAATTTGCTGCAAATATGGGCAAAGTTGTGCAATCAGGTCTTTACTACATGTTTACTACTGTTTTGTCACCCAATGGGCATGTAAATCCATTTTTCGTCGAGTGTTACCTTTTCCAAAACTGCTAGCTGACCTAATTTCGTATCCACTGAAACGACATTTTTTACACCCCCCCCCCCCCCCCCCCCCCCGAAAACAGGAGGCCTTAAATTTTCCGATGCTACGGAAGTTTAAGGCAACTTTTCACTTAACCCTCGGACGTGCACGCAATTTTAATTAATTTAAAAATCCCCCCCTTTTTTTGTGCGTCCGAGGGTAAAGAAAACTTTAGTTTTTAGTCTACTGAAATCATTAAGAATTAAAATTCCGATTTTGCTGAGTGCCCCTGATTATCCTCAAACTGATTGTTCTGTTTTCCCCTTTCAAGAATCTTTTTGTATATTTGGTGGCATTTAGCAATTAAATATCAGTGGAAATATTAAGGTGAGCGAAATTTCGATATTTTGAAAGCACACTGTTCCTATAAGGGACATTGTGCCATTATATTCAAAATTTCAGCGCATGCCGAAGTAGAAATAGTTCCATGCCGATGAAAATCTGAAAATATCGGAATTTTTTAATACCATCCCCGTACCCGTACCCGTACCCCGTATCGCGTACCCCGGTACCCCCGTACAAGGTCACGCCCCAGTTACCCTCGTGAGAATTACTCTTTATACCTTTTAAACTCGTGAATACGCGGAGCGTTGTACGAGTTTCAGTGGTGGGACAAAATTTCATTTGATCGCACGATCGACTGTTAACATTGAGCACGCGATATGTAATGGTCACCAGCCTTACCACTAGGGACTACGTTAGAAGGGAGGGGAGGGTGTGGAGTGAAGTAAAACGCATAGGAGGGGGGAGGGTCTGAATTTGTCACGTATTCACCATTTCAATTGGCTCATACAGGAGCCTTTGATTCTACTAGGAAATACACTTGCAGTAACGTTTAAATATTATTGGTTAAAATGAATGTGAGATAATATTTGAAAAACACAATTGGTTATTTTTGCGTATGAACACTGAGTAAGTGATGTTTTCGTTAAAATGCTACATTATTTGACGTCAATGAATCTTCGTCTTGATGCAAAAACCACGCAAAAATAATTGAGCTAAATAATTACCCATCAAGAGAAGATAATATCTTGTTACACATTCATTAAAAATAAATGTTGCATTGACGTTTATGAAAAATTATTTCCTGGTAATGAAAGGTAGAAAGTGTATTAAACGAGCAAGAGAAAATTTCGTGGAAATGTACAATCAACCTAAGAAAGCCTTGTTTGATACACCTATAATTTTGCGGGGACGAGGAAGCGCAGATTTAGTTCTACAGTCTATAGTTACCTTAGGGCCCCAGTGCTCATAATCTCCTGGGGGTTACTCTCATATGTAAGCTGTATGGGTATGTGCCGCTGTAAAGGGTATGGTTTTTAAGCAGCTTAGTCTGGGATACAGTATAGAAATCAGAGATTTTTGGTCTATAATAGGGTATAGTTTACCGGGAAACCGATCAGTGGTATGAAGCTGAAATATAGCGAGTCTGGGATAGGGTAGGGGAAGTAGTCTGGTATGGGGTAAGGGATGCGTTCCAGCGGCACACCCCAACCGAAAATACACAGAGTACCCCGTCGGGCCTAATCCGCCCCAGCAGGCCTAGGTCAGTTAACCATACCTTAGTTTCCTCGTTACGTCATACATAATATTCTTATATCTGCAACACTACGTATTAATTAAAGACTACTGTTTAAAGATGGGTCTGAACGTTTTAGAGATTTTAATACAACTGCAATAATTTTGTATACATTTTTAGCAATTAACACTAAACTTGAGACGACTAAGTAGTGCTTTCGATGTGACTGTCATGCACTGCACGAAAAAATGGATTTACATGGGTGGCAAAACAGTAGTAAACATGTAGTAAAGACGACATTTGCACAACTTTGCTCATCTTTGCAGCAAATCAAAACTTGATGTTTGCACTTTATTTGCAAAGAAAGCAAAGCTGGTAAATTCCACATTTTCTTTATGTTTGCTTGGCATGGCAAAGATGAGCAAATATGAAATTTGCTTGGGGTAGCAAAGATATAGTAAATTTTCGCGCAGATGCATATTTACACCACATTTGCACACAATTTGCACGTGAGCAAAGATGTATGTTTACATTCACTTTACACCAAGTGCAAATTTGGTTCAAATTAAGAGGCCCAAATTTGCTACATATTTGCTCAATGTGCAAACTTGAGTAAATTCATTTTTTCGTCCAGTGATGGTAACAATCCATACAATAAAAAAAGCAGCAACATTAAGTTAACGAGCAATGCACAATCGATTCGATTTAGAAGGGTTTCGTATTTTATTCAGGCGAGCCGTTTCTAGAGTAGACGATAGTTGGCTTCAATCTAAGAGAGTTTGTTGTGCGCCAGGTTAAGAGGCAATAATCATGTCTGATAGTAATTGGTACCCAGATATTGGAAACGTTCAAGTTTCATTGTCATAGCTTTAATGCTCTTTAAGTTTCGAAGTGGGGCACAATATGTCTAGCATCCCTTTGACGACGAGCTGCTGTTCATAATCAAAGGACCAGCTTTTTAAATTTCTAGCATCCCTTTGCCGAATAGCTAATGTTCATAATCAAAGCCTCAGCTTTTTAAATCCCTTTGACGAAGAGCCGGTGTTCATAGTCAATAATAATACATAATCAATGAAACATGTTTTGAGCAGATAAATACTTTAAAAGAGCCGTAAGATCTTTTTGCAGTTAGTTCTTCGATGGAGATGACTTTACAAGCAATTAAACTTGAGGACTGAGCCCCCTCGATCTTTCACCTTCGGGGTATTTTTTTCATACCCCTCCTTGAAACCCTAGATCCACTCCAGTCTGGAAGGCTTAACATATCTTGTCTGTTGTCGCATTTATAAGGCTGTATCTCTTTCCTCTAGCTCCTTTTTGAGAAAGCCATCTGCATTTCGAATTCCTACGGATTTTTTAGGAAGTTGTTTCACTGCGGAGCTAATTTTTCTGACAGATGTGCACTGGGTGTACCTCATCGAAGGCCAGGATCGGACACGACTACTAGAATATTCAACAAGACAAATGTCGCGCAGGGCTATACGTAATTTATCAGTTAATAGCATGTAAAGCCACGGGTTAAATGCACTGTTGGCGTGACCACACCACACACAAACAAACATCACAATCCGTGGAAGACGATAATGAAGCTGAAGGTTAAATGCTAAAATGAGATGGTAGGACTGTGGTGGGAGCCAGCAAAGTGCGAAGGCAGCGGTGATCATGATGAGTGTGCGCACAACCTTTCGCTTCGTCGCCTCGTGACTTTGTTCTATTTCACTTGAAACTAATCCAGGAATCTTTCTGCGCCACAGTCTGCAGCAAACCAGACAATAAAGCACTGATATCATCAACAGTGGAATCAAATAGATGATCGGAAGCAAATATAAGTAGAAAAACGTCACACCCTTCAGTAGCGAATCTCCAAACACCTCCTTAAAGCCGGCTACACAATACATATCCTCCCGCTTCCCTTTCCGGATTGTCCACAAAACAGCAGCTGGAATCATAATGATCATGGACATCATCCAGATTACAAAACTCAGGACTTTTGCGCGTCGAAATTGAGAGAAAATACGAAAAGGAAATAGAACTGCCAAGTAACGATCAACTGACATAAACACCAAGCTTAAAATTGACGCTGCTATGGAAACATGATGCACGTGATGTGGCCCGTAACACCCGGAAGCCACCGTATTTCGGTAAAAGGGATTGCCACGGTAAGAGGAATGACGACCAATGTTACCATTAGGTAAGCGGCAGCCATGTTAAGGAACAGAAACCCAGTGAGCGTCCTCGTCTCAGGCCTCCTCGTCACGATGAAAATCAAAAGCAGATTTCCAGTCAGGGCCACAGCGATTGTCACGGAGTACAACACCGTTATTATCACGGTATGTAAAGTTGTCAGATCGACGTTGGAAGTCTCAGTGGAATTATCTGTTAAAAGCATTTAAAATGTTTCCCCCCCCGACTCTAGAATTTCCAGTGCGAAGGTGTTTTTGCGTTGTTTGGGTGGATGCACGTGGAAAAATTAAATATGGTCAGATAATGAGACTTTCTAGAAAACTGTTACTTCAAGTAGCGTGCGGTATGACTCGCACGTATGATGAGTCAATTTCATCCTCTTCTAAGTAGAATTCTGAGAAAATCTCCGAGTTGCACTGAATTAAAGATATGGGGTTGGGAATCGTGGTGAATAATATTTTACTCAAAAACCTGCTACACTAAATTAGATGACGTCAACCCGGGACTTTGCCAGTATTTCTACGCCAATTTACAATGCACAGTTTACAGCTTGAGGATAATTAATTTGATAAATACTAAAAATAAACTGTGGATAGTCAATTTATTCGTAAAAAAATATTATTTGGAGGTGAAAACAAGTAGTTGTATAATAAATGATTCCCGGGTTGACGTCATCTAATTAGCATTTTGTAAATTCAAATCTCAGTAACTCAATAACGCGACGTTCGAAACAAGAAATATTTCACCATTGAACTATTCAATGTGCGTAGAGTTGATTCCGAAAATATGCATTTAAGGGTCATAGGCCCTTTAATCTCGCTGTAATTGATCACGGTCTCAAACAATCCAGTATATCAGAGTTTTATTATATTATAGGCCCACCTTCACCCAAAAGACGATGCGGTCGTTTGTTTTTGTTTTGAAATGCTCCATTGTTCATGCGCGTGATCTAAGACTGTAGGACCTGAGAGCAGCTATTAAAAACAAACCAGCACGCGAACGAGGGGCGAATGACAAAATAACCTCGTCGTGCTTATCCCCTTGTATGAGCACTCGCAATATTAAGTTCTTTCACGGGCAGCCTTCCCTTCGCTCCCAAATATGTGAACGCATCGAAAAAGCTAAGACATCCAGTTCAATCAGGTCCGACATAAACATAAACATATTTAGCATAAGGATAAAAAATCTAACTTTTTACTTATATTTCCGCTTACACTTAGGTTCGCTTTTTGCTCGCTAGTGAAAACGAAACATAGCAGAAGAGTAAGGGACTATTATATCTTCGTCCAATAATAGCACTCGTTCTAGGTCCCTGGTATAGTCGTGCGCTATGGCGGGAAATTTCGTGAGTAATTTGCCAATTGTCAGAGGCTGTGCGAAGCTACCTGGTTTTACACGGGAAAGATACAATGTAAAGGTTATAAAATAAAAATAACGTACAAAGTATTGATGATAAAATGTCTTCGTATCGTTGAAACAACGGTTTCTGATTGCCAGGAAACAAACATGGCTGCCAATCGCTGAAAAATACCTTCGAAAACGCCATTTCATACTGTGCCATGTAACAAACTTACTCCACGATTCTTGAAGTAATATATCAAACACAAGGAACATTGTTTCATCAGATTTCCAAACACCGAGAAGTGGATTGGAAAAACGAGGCGCAGCCGAGTTTTTTTAAACCACTTCAAGGTGTTTGGAAATCTGATGAAACACTGTTTCGAGTGTTTGATATAGCTTCTCAAACTGATCGTTAAATGCGGAGAAAACGAAGGAATAAAATCGCCAAAATCTATGCAAATTAAGAAACAATTTCAAAACCTCCTTCACGGTAGTGATTTCCTTTGTGTTCTCGTCATGAATTATTAATGAGTTTGAGAAGGGGGATTCTACGCTCGACCCGCCATTTTCAAAGCGGAGAAGGCCCTGGGGTCGAGGTTGTTTGGTTTGCAGTTTCCTTTGCTTGGCACCACTTACTTAATCACTAATTTACATGATTTTGAACAAAGTAAAGACACGCTACACTAAGCGTGTCACAATGCTACGGTTATGCGCATATCTAACAAACAAAACAAAGACTGTCACGGTAGCTATTGTTTGGCACGGTAAGACTTTTCTCAAGCAGTGTGGTATATGTCACGCCACGTGCTCCTGGTCACGCCTATTGTGTGACGTGGCACGCGTACGAAAACACCTGCCTGTGTTATAAGTAAAGTCGCGCACCCGAGCCAGAAGGCTCATAACGGCCGGAGCTTAAACCCGGTTTCTATAGCATGAAGCGACTAGGAATATTGCTACTCCCCCCTGGATGGGATGCTAGTCCATCGCAGGGTTACCCCTAGCATTTTGTCGCCGGTACCCATTTATACACCTGGGTGGAGAGAGACAGTGTGGAGTAAAGTTTCTTGTCTAAGGAAACAACACGACGGCAGAGACCAGGCTTCGAACCATCGACCTTCAGCCTGTGTTATAATAGAGTCAAATTTGGTCTTGATAGCACAAGTGTTAATAATATTTTCAAAAATACAACCACACTTTTGATTTTGCGAAACATGTTTCGATGTTTCAAACATCATCATCAGCAATAGTGAGTGTTACAATAATTTTTAAAAAAATAGACGTATATATATATATGTATATATATATATACAAATATGTATACAATGTGCCCTCCCGGTTATTACCATAATGGCTTTATGGCAACTCCTGAACTTGGGCACAGGATGTACGGTTACACATTGTTGGATTGCATTGTGGAGTCACGAGAGTGCTCAAACTGCGAGCAGTGAGCGAAGCAATATGCCAATAGTGAACACCTCTTACGAGGCTCTCCACCCAATCCAGAGAGTGCTCAAACTGTATGAACAGTGAGCGTAACATACAAATATGTATACAATGTGCCCTCCCGGTTATTACCATAATGGCTTTATGGCAACTCCTGAACTTGGGCACAGGATGTACGGTTACACATTGTTGGATTGCATTGTGGAGTCACGAGAGTGCTCAAACTGCGAGCAGTGAGCGAAGCAATATGCCAATAGTGAACACCTCTTACGAGGCTCTCCACCCAATCCAGAGAGTGCTCAAACTGTATGAACAGTGAGCGTATATATACATATATATATATATACTATTAATACAATGATTATTTGTAATGAAGTGTTCGTTAAAAGTATTTAAAATTCAAACTAACCAATAACATTATAGCAAAATAAACAAATGACAAAAGAAAAAAACGGTAAAAGTTAAAAACACAATGATAAACTGACATGATCAACTTGTTTGTTAAGTCCAGGTTTCAAACGCTCAATATGAAATCTCTCCTTGATTTTGAGTTGATAATAGGATGTGGCATTATCAATAATTTTGAAACAAGAGACATCACTAACATCTTGACAATTTTTAGAGGAACTAAGATGTTTAAAAATTTGAGAATTTTTTATCCCGGGAAAGGTGCTCATTTACACGTGTATAGAAATGCCTGTTGGTTTCACCAACATAGCGAGCATCACAGCCCACACAAGTAAATTTGTAAACAACATGTGATTTGAGAGAATCCGGAATAGAATCCTTGGGTTTAAAAATGTTGCAAAGTTTGAATTGAGAGAAAATTACTTTAACTTTTAAATCCTTACAGTACTTACTGATTGTAGAAAAAAATTTCTTTTTTAGTATAAGATGAATAGAAACCAATGTAAGGTAATTTGTAAAAATGGCAGTTAGATACTTCAAGTTTATAATCTTCTTTTGTTTCTTTTGTCAAATTTGTGGTTGAATCCTAAAGCAAGCTGCTTGCTTATGTTTCATGAAAGTCTATAGAAGGACATCTTACAGTATTATTTTTAACTGCATGTACAACATTTTGCAACATAATTAGATGAACCAAAGGCCTACCTTGTTTGCTCTCTCTAGCTGCTGTGATATAAAAGTGGCATGTTCTTTCCCCAATGTGACTTTTAGTGATAGATAAAATATGAGCGGGAGATCTGTATGGGCGTTTACAATGGCGAGCCGAAGGCGAGACATTGTAAACGCTCATACAGATCGGACGCGAATATTTTATCTGACTTATGAAATGAAACAATGAGTAGAGATCTGTATGAAAAGTTAATGCATACTAATTAGCTCAGAAGAGATCTGTATCAAAAGTTAATGCATACTAATTAGCTCGGCAGACATCTGTATCAAAAGTTAATGCTACTGTTTAATAATTCATCAACTCAGTTGATCTGTATTGGGGTTTACAAACCTTCATTAAACATTCATTTCTTTTGTATTTTCCTTATGAATTATTAATGAATTTTATAATGTGCTACACAGATCTAGGAGTGGTGCTGAAACCAAGCATCTGCCCTGCAGACAAGCCACTCTGTGATAACCCACAGCTAGCTGTATACAAGCCACTGTCCTTTTTAATTTGAAAGGAAGTTTATTTGTGACCTGGAATGAAATCATGTATTTTGGAATTAACAGTAAAATTAATATTAAAAAAAATAAAACCTTTTACATACAGGTATATGTTGTAGCTCAAAATGAATCTCAGGGTACAGCATATTTCATCTGTATCTGAAATAATTTATGATATACAACAAGGCGCTGCTCTTTTCTCTTAAAGTTGGCTTTGTATGGTTGATGTTTTTTGACCATCCCTGGTAATACAATTGAGTATGGTCTGATAAAGTCCTGGACTGAATTGGTCAGTGAACTTTGTCATCTCCTCAGGGCTGTCAGTATAGTTTATTTTCATCTCCTCAGGGCTGTCAGTATAGTTTATTTTCATCTTCTCAGGGCTGTCAGTATAGTTCATTTTCATCTCCTCAGGGCTGTCAGTATAGTTTATTTTCATCTCCTCAGGGCTGTCAGTATAGTTTATTGTCATCTCCTCAGGGTTGTCAGTATATTTTATTGTCATCTCCTCAGGGCTGTCAGTATAGTTTATATTCATCTCCTCAGGGCTGTCAGTATAGTTTATTGTCATCTCCTCAGGGCTGTCAGTATAGTTTATTTTCATCTCCTCAGGGCTGTCAGTATAGTTTATTTTCATCTCCTCAGGGCTGTCAGTATAGTTTATTGTCATCTCCTCAGGGCTGTCAGTATGTAATGCAGTTTAGTTTTTCAATATTTTATAAAAACATAATTAGAAACTGTTTTAATTTCAATATAAAACTTAGCCACAGCCACTGTTACAGTGATTTCACAAAACCTGTGAAAAAAAAAATAGTCAAAAGTAAACAAGAACACAATGGAATTAGTTTCTTTTTGTTTCATTTCTATTTCATGGGTTATGTGAAGCCACTCTAAGAGTACTGTTTTCTTTTATTATAATATAGAGGGCAAAATTACTGAATGCCGATTGGCTGACGAAGAGGGCATTTTTTATTAATTGAGGGCAAAATTACTCGCTCCTGATTGGTCGAGCATCAAAATTTCTCACTCGTGATTGGTTGAGCGCGTCGTTCTCGTTGCATTCAGTTGGCTTGGCGGGATTTTGAAGAAAATTTACAAATGGAGCGCTCGCATGTTTCGCCGGAGATTTTGTTATAAAAAAGAATGAAATCGGAAGATACCTAAGCAATGAATTGTACAGGAGAATTACAGCATTTTACGCCAAACAGGAAGCGATTATTTGTGTCAAATCTTGGATTAACTAGGCGCCTGCAGCCAGTTTGCGACGTTGAAGACCTCGAAGAAATTCATTCATGGCGACAAAAGGTTTTAAAGTTCCATCACTTCAATGAAAAAATGCGGATATCTGCGGACCTAAAGAAAACAACTTTGACAGATTTTGCTGAAAGGGAAATATATGTTTAACAGGAGAAAGAATAAGGCTAAAAGAAGTGAAAGAAAGCAATTAAATCGCCAAACGTGCAAGCAAGTTTGAACTCTCGCCATTTGTTGTTGTTATCAAAGCGGCAAAAACTTCAAAACACAGGTACGCTTAAATAAAACTTGCTTTGTTTTTGTCGTAAAGTGTCTTTTATCGATAAAAATCAGGCCATATTCTCTAGATGTACATAACAGCCAAATGTATCTTTGACCGAATAGAAATTTATTTAACCACAGTAAGTTAAAAAGTTTTTCTTGTCAGTTGCGAGAGTGTATTTTCACTTCGGGTAGTTTCAAGTCTGAGTGACTCTTAAAAAGTCTGAAAGGTTTCCCTATAATTTTGCCCTCTACATTATAAACAAGTAATCACATGTTCCCTCGTAAAATTAAGGATTAATATCACTTGTGTTTTCAGAAGCTGTAGAAATTGCCCTCGTCGCTTCGCGACTCGGGCAATTTCTACAGCTTCTGAAAACACGCGTGATATTAATCCTTAATTTTACTCGGGCCCATGCGATTACATATACTAATTATTGTGCATTATATATTATTTAGCTCTATTTATTTAATTTAAATAGTTATTATGTCTCATATATTCAGCTGTACTCTTCCTTTTCAATATGATTAATTTAGCCAGAGCTTCACAACTAGTTTCTAAAAGTACTGTATAACCTCCACTCACTTGTAACCGCTCCCTGTGGTAGCCGAGTAGCCAACTCGAAAACTTGGCTCCTTTGGCTGCTACACACTTTTTCCTTTGTTATGTTTAATTCAATGTATAGTTAGCTCGGTTCTTACTTCTTCTTTTTTTTTTTTCCTTATTGTAGTTGTATTGTAATTGAATAAGTGTGAATAAATGAACTTGAATTGAACTTCAACATGAACTATATAGCTGGAAAGCAATCAGCTGTAATTACCCTGATTTTTCTTAAGCTTTTGATTCATGTCTTTTAACTGGTTTTCCAACGCAGAGCACTTTTCTTGTTCTTGTCTGTACAGCTCAAATGTTACTGGCATTTCACTTGAATGGGTATTCTGTTCAGCATCATTTTTCTAGAATTAATTAACACAACTGTATATAAACTGACTAGTTAAGAAGGTGACTTATCAGTCTCTAGTTCAACCAAAATACAATATTTTCTGGCATAACTTGCCTTTTTGCGTTTGACCAGTGCCACCTACCGCTTTCTTCAGCTTCTTTGTAATTTTTTTTTTAACGTATTCATCAAGGAATTCGTATACACGAACTGGAATTTCCACGAATTTGGTAGAGTGGCTCTCAGCTTTGAGTTTGATTGATTTCGATTTTATTCGTTTCGATTCATCGCTGCATAAACGGTAATACACTGCCTCTGCCAAAAGGTACAAAGCAAAAATAAACACAATACGATTCCGAGTTCCTTTTAAATCTATTACCCGAGATTAAAGGTATAATTTGCTTTTTCCGTGGTTCACTTTTCTCGTCGCGTCCACCATTTTGAAATTCTCTTTACAATAACAACCATATATGAAGTACCCATCTTTTATGGCGAATACCGCTGACTGCCCGTTCCCAGACCCCCGTTCTCGTTCCCCGTTCCTGTTGCTCCCTTTCCGGTTTCGGTTATGACTCCGTTGTTTGATTTTCACTAGGTCGTATTAAAGCGCCCTTTACAATACGATTTCGATTCCCACCCGTCGAAAATCAGCCTTAACAAAGCGACAGGCGTCGTGGTAAGTACAAATCATTAACGTTGTATTCTGTAGCCTTTTGAATATCCTTACCAGTTTAATTATAGTTTTCGTACCTGCGACTAGATAGAGTAGTACTTAACCAACGAATTCGATCATTTTTGTATTGTATACCGAGCTACTGCTGTTTCATTTTATGATCTCATCAAGGCGAATGTTGTCAAATTAATTATACCAACGATATTTTGAGAGCAAAATAACTATTAGAAACGGAGCATATATAGTAACTTTATGATCGTTTAAATGCTGAATTTGCAACTGAAGAAGTATAATCAGACAAAGAAAAACACTTGGCAGAAAAAAAAAAAACAAGAATACGCTTATTTGCAATGGAGCTGTGTCTCGAATAACACCCGGTACTGGTGTTACATTAGAATGTATGACAGAGGATTGAGTGACATAGAGAACGTTTAGAAAGTGATTTTCTCCAATGATTTTGTATTTCATTTGAACTGTGGAGTTTTGGAATTTATTCCGCATTTAAGCCATATTATGGCTTAAATGCAAAACAAGAATGTCGCTAAATTTGAATATGTCGTTTGTTTTGTAGGGAAAGTCCCTGTTGTTTCAGTTCATTACTTTCGATTTCTAATTTTAAACACAATCTTCCGGCGATATTCAGCTGCTTGGTCTGTTGTTATTAAACAACTTGTGTAACTGCTTTAATTCAGTAAATTGTGCGTTGTATTTACCACTTGCATTTCACAAAGATTTGCATACTAATATTCCTGAGATTCTCTACAACAGATTTAAGCTGAATTCAGCAATAAGTGTGTTATATAATAAT
>JAJGOT010001129.1:0-66876 GCA_022457155.1 Cladopsammia gracilis | reverse complement strand
GATAGGTTCGCATGTTCATTCAACGCTAACGTTAAATGTTTTCAATTCCAGATTCTACCAACCCGGTTCCAGCGGTGCAAACGCCTTTGCCCAAAATTGGTCCCATCACGACAGCCGCTGTGTCCTCCGGTTTACTTAACGTGCAAAGTCTTCACCCATACGAGATCTTGCAGTGTTAAGGGAGCTTTCAGCGTACCATTTTGGAAGTCTGCCCATTTCTGGCCCATCCTGCGTTTAGATGGTTTTCCACTGGAACACCTTTATTCATGATTGGAGCATTCTATCTAATTTGCCTAATTTACTTATAGATGTAAAGCCAGAAACTCTATTTTGGGTTGTAATCCCGTGACGGTCCCTTCGCTAGCAATTCGTATTGACTTTAGTGTCGCTCCTAGGTCGGATTAAGAGTTATTAAGTAAGAGCTTTCGTGTCCCAAGTGAATGCACAGAGATGTGGCTATTTTGCAGATTTCCTACTGAACGTTTTTCAATCAGTCAAGTTTCTAGGGGTATTTTTTTTTTCGTAGATTGAATTACCTATTAGAGGTGTTATGCCCTAGATGGGCTTAATGAATGCCCTAGATGGGCTCAGCGTTATACCCTGGAGGGGTTTACCGAATGCCCTAGATGGGCTCAGCGTTATGCCCTGGAGGGGCTTACCGAATGCCCTAGATGGGCTCAGCGTTATGCCCTGGATGGGCTTACCGAATGCCCTAGATGGGCTCAGCGTTATGAAATGCCCTAAATGGTTTTCAATGGTACGCCCAAGAGGGGTTCAATGTTACGCCCTAGATGGGTTTTAATGTCACGCCCAAGAGGGGTTCAATGTTACGCCCTAGATGGGTTTTAATGTCACGCCCAAGAGGGGTTCAATGTTACGCCCTAGATGGGTTTTAATGTCACACCCAAGAGGGGCTCAATGTTATGCCCAAGAGTGGCTTAGGAAGGCTCAATGTTACGTCCAAGAGGGGCATGATGTTATGCCCTATAGGGGATCATCCCTATTTTCCAAGAGGAGCTAAACGGGGTTTAAGTTTGGTATTATGCTTGTCGAATCAGTTAGTCAATTCTTAGGATAGCTTTCTGTTTTTTGACAGCAGAGTTGCGAGCGCAATTTAAATTCAGTTTTTTATTTTCCGATCGTCCGTACATTTTTCTTTATGAGTTCGTCTCTTACATTATATGTGTTTCATGTTGTTCTTAGATATCTCCTCGTCCGCATTTTGGTCTGCAGGAAGCCCCGACAACGTACAAGTTAACCAGCTAAAACAGAATCTGAAATTCACCGTGCTTGCTTCGAAAGCCACTGGGTCATCGCAAAACTACCTGAGGGCCTTTGATAGATGGCGAAACTTTGCTAAAGACGCGTTGCGTATTCCTGATTTTCCGGTCAGACCTTTGGATTGTGCCCTGTATCTGCAACATCTGCTCGAGTCCACAAAGTCAGTGTCTGCATCAATTGTGCTTTCTACTATACGCTTTTTTGAGTGGGCGCATTAGCTGGCCAGAGTTGATTCTCCTTCAGTACACCAGACGGTCATTGCTGCAAAAGAAGGTGCTCTTCGCCTTGCCAGCCAACCTGCCACCAGGAGGAAGGAGCCCCTCGAAGTTACTCATCTCAAGCAACTTGCTGAAAAAACTGATTGGGACAATCTTCGGCAATTAAAAAGTCTAGTTATGTTTATTCTCACTTTCTCAGGTTTCCTTAGAAGCTCTGAGTTATGTCTTATTCGTAGCAGGGATGTCCAGTTTAGCTTTGCTCATAACTTAAACGCAGAAGGCCCGGATAGCTGAGAATTCGGTCGAGTATTTATTCAGGCCCATTACGTCTTCGGGCAGTCATAAGCGCCTTCTTTCGGTCAATAAGCTCATTAGGTATTCGGCTTATAGGGAATTATTTTAGGAAGTCTTTTCGAGTATTGTGTCAGACATTTCTAAGTTTAGCACGCATCCTACCAGATCGGGCGGAGCTACATTGGCTGCCAATTCTGGCATAAGATCAGAGAGAAATGTTTCAGTGTCGTGGTCGCTGGGCTTCTGTTACAGCTAAAACATTTATGTAAGGATTCCAAGCCGACTTGAAGTCTTCAAGTCTTTGTCGCTCTGTGCTCTAGCCCTGTCTTTTGCTGTCTACCATGGGCCTGGCTGACCAACGCGCCCATGCCTCAACCTTTGAGTGTGTTCGGTTGTGGAGTGAAGGCAAAATATGTAATTTGTGATAATCGGTATTGACATAAATTAATATTTTGCCGACACGGAGCAGAGAACCGGGTACTAGTGTAGTGCGCAGGGGCTCACGGTTCGTGAGTTTGAGAAGTGTTCGTTGATAGATTTGTGTCATTCTATGGTCAGCCTCGCCGCCTCTAGTACTGTTCAAACAAGTTAACTTTCGTCTTAGTTGTTTATTGTAATAACTTAAGATTTGTTATCGGCAGTTTTAGCCGCATCTTTTAGTCGTTTGTTTCTTAGTTAAAAACACCTTAAAACCCCAAAGGTAGCACCACTGCATAGGTCGGGGGTACACGGTCCCTAGTTTTTCCAATAGTTGGTTTTTTGGGGTTTACGTGTCCGGCTCTGGTGCGCTTAGAGTTATTGTAATATTATAGTATAGTAATATTGTAATATGATAGTCCTTTGTCGATAATAAAATGTATCGTGGGCCTGGCTGACCAACGCGCCCATGCCTCAACCTTTGAGTGTGTTCGGTTGTGGAGTGAAGGCAAAATCTGTATATTTAAGAACCAAACCCGAGTTTATTAATTTTTCTGGTAATCTACAACTACAGTATATCTCCTTCATAGAAATTAAGAACCTAATTAAGCACCTAGTAAGCCTACTAGCCAATAACTACCCCAAAATACAAGAACCTATTTTGCCAGACTTCAAAAAATGTAGGTTGTTTCACGCGGGTTTTTACTGTATTACGCGGCCGTCTGCACAGTACATTTAGACCGTACAAAAGTTCACAAAAACAGCTTTTCTCTGTCTAGAATAACTAGTACGACTACTTTCCGAATAAAATACAGTTTTTGTTTGTCAAAAATTGCCCAAGAAACTGATTTGGAAATTAAAATTGCAAAAATACACAAACATATTTGCATAAGGCGACGCGATTGAAGACAGAAAATCTAAGTCTTGTTTTGTTTACATAAAATCGGTTTTCAATCTATGTAATGAATGAACAAACACATAAAAATGGACAACACAATCTTCTTCGAAAAATTTTATTCAAATCTCCATTAGTTTATGTTTGAAAGCAAAACATGTACCATTTATAGCGCATCAAGGCAGAGCTGTCCTCGATGAAATTCAAGATAACAACACGACTTAATTTCAGCACGTTTCATAAACATGTCTCTAAAACTTAAGAGAACACAAAGGAAAAGTCAATCAAAAATTGATATCAACATAAATTCCCATCGAAAAATGTGATTCATTTTACATTTAAGTCACTGGACTGCTTGGAAATTCGTTAAAACTCCGCTTCTTCGGTTCTAAAATCCGTAATAAAAACAAGGCATCTTCCCGCATTGCCCTGCATTGATAAAAACGTATGAGGGTTCCTCGAAGCAAGATTTTATCCCTGAAAGCTCTTCTTTTTCCACTAAAGCGGCTTCTGAGTATCCCTTAATTAGTATCTCTGTCTTAAGTAGCAAACCGCGAAAAAAAGCAGGGAAATAACGACTTTAGTGCTCCGCTAAACACTGCGAATGATCCAACTTTTAAAGTGTTTACCGAGCTAGCATGCCCAACGGCGTGGCGCGGACGAACTGATGCGCCCGTGAAACATTCCGCTAGCCATGACCATGAAATATGATGGGCATGGGTTCTATGTGTATGGGGCTGCGCAGCCGGGCCTTTGGCCCGGCGAGTGCTCCGCTATGAAATGAAATTTTCGACCCGTTTTTTATACAAAAAATTGAAGTCCATGTTCCACTGATTCATAATTTTTCAATTTAAGTTATGGTCAAGAACGTAATCTACTTTTTTTTCTTTCCTCAAAGTTGGCCTATTTGAGACAAAAATGTTGTTGCAATGACTGACGTTTCGACCGTGACCTAAGCCTAAGTAATCTTTAGATTCGTGTGAATTGAAACTGATCGTCAATTGATGGTATTAATGTCTGGCCGTTATTACCATTGGTCAGTTTAGCCATAATGTTATTCGCTGTTGAAACCCAAGTCATGCAGTGATTAGTCCATTTCGATCCATGTTTTTTTTTTATTTCCATCAGTTTACTTAGAAAAAACATTACTGCAACCGATGCCAACAGCTACCTGAGAACAAACTACTTCTCACCGAAATCAGCAGAACAGATAAACCGGAATAGACTGGCTGAACTCACTGACAATATGAACTAAACGAATGAACCACCAGTATCAGTAATGTCAACAACAACAATTTATTTATTACTTTTATTTGTTTTATTTATTTGTTCAAATAAGTTAACTTGCTAATCTGATCACTACTTACAGCCATATTAGCTTAGCTAAGCCGGTAAATATCCCTGGTGGCAAACTTTGCATTTTGTTGCCAGACAAATCCCTAAAAATAAAAGTTAAGAATTTAAATTAATCTACTCTTAGTGCTTAAGAAATATACGCTTAACTTTTTGGAATCTTATTCAGACCGAGGGGGAGAGGGGGAAAGTGCATGCCCTGACTTTAAACATTGATAACTTAATCCAGAAATGTTTTAAGTGTTTGTTTAATTTTTCTCAGTAACGATTACCATACAAGATCATTTTAGTATGTTTTTGTAGACTTTTATTACTTTGCAGCCAATTTGTGCATCTAAGGGTTAAAAGCGTGGAATCTTGGCAAGAATAACTAAAAGAAAAGCCACTTTGTGAAAGGATATCCCAGTTCACTACAATTAAGCTTCACCCATAAAGTAAAGCCGAGTAAGTAAAGTATAAAATGTAAGGCCGAGTAAAGGGCTACACGAGAGACTGGTAAAGAGGACAAAACGCGACCTATTAGGGAGGGGGTGCCTCCCTTCTTTTGCCTCAGACCTCAGAGTTGCTCTCGGAATTTTAGTCAATTTACGGACGTCACTCACAGTGTTTCCAGGCTGGTCAAATTCGTAAACACATCAGGAGCTAGCTTCGTGATATTGTTGTCCTGTAAATGTCTACGGACAAAATGAGTATGCGGTTTGCAATGTGAAAATCTTGGAAATCTAGTATTAAAATTAATAATCAGTTCTTCAGTTAGAGTAGAATTAGTATACTTTTTGCTAAAGTAATCATCGAGAACAAAAGTTAGTGATAAGATACTAGATGAAACGATGTATTAAAGTCATCGGCCAAAAGATGTTGCGGTCGTTTGTTTTTGCGCATGATCTGATTGGTTGCATGCATTCAAGCGTGAATTTCATGATACTCAAAATTCAACACAGAAAGTGGCGCGCACAGCATTTTGAGTGAAGGTGGGCCTTTAAGGATGGGTAGCTCAGTTCAATTTACACGAAAGGAAGTCAGGATATCTTATCGCTAATTTATGTACTCAATATTATCTCTCTAGAAAACGTTTTTCACTTCCAATTCCTCTTAGTTCGACAAGCCACGAAACAGAGCACTGTCTTGTATCTTCTGCGGATTGTTGTTATTCAAAATTCTACATCATTTCAGGAAATTTCTTAGTTTGCACTGATTTCAGAATGTGCACGTGGTTTATATTTGCTTCACACAGCATGTCAATTAAGTGACTGTTGTAAAACTAAAATAATCACATTCGACCATTAAAACGAATACAAAAGCAATCAAAACTAAAAGCAAATACAGTGTCTCTATTTTGACGACGGTATATATATATATATAATAATAATAACTTTATTTAAGTGTCAAGGTATTTAGCGCGCGAGCACTAATTGGGGACACTAAATAAAGAAACAAATATTCAAATAGAAGTAGGGTCGACCTTGTTTATCGATCAAGTTGCTTTGATAGTAACGATGTGTATGCGTAATGTATGTGAATCGAGGGCAAGCACTTATATGTAAAAAGGCAACAGCACATTCAATTGCAGAGAAGAATCCAATTTTCTCCGCGTGGTCGGTTGCCTAAGGCGTTTTGGTCAGGTTAAGTTTCGTGGGCTCGAGGAAGGTGAAAAGCAAAAAAAAAAAAAAAAAAAAAAAAAAGCGGGGGCAAATCTTGACTCGGCGTCTACTGGCCCGAGTAAAAATAACATACTACCGGTTCCAAGCGCAGGTAGCCAGAGCCAAGGTTGAGTATGGATTTGTTTGACGTGATAACATTTGGTTCAACCAAGTATCGAGAAACAGCATGCTTTTCAGTTTAACTTGATCAAAAGGAAAAGAGACGTTACTCTGTAGTTTTACAATATTGATTTCTCTTTAGACGAGCTGACACGGTTTCTACTCAATGTTTGGCATGAGTTTTTTTAGAGAGATTAACTTCGTTTACTATGTGTACAAGAAAAGAAGAAACATTCTGAATAATTTAATTGGTTGAAAGTGTTTTCGTGCTTACAGAAACTGTAGCTCTCTATTGTTATTGAAAATCCTGGACCATAAATATTCCAACTGGTTATGGGACAAATATCTACAGACATAATTATATAAATTCACATCAAAGGAACTTGACTATCCCTATCACGTGGTATGATATGATTTATTAACGTTCGATTAAATCGACAGGCAACTCGACAGACAAGGGGAATCGTTATCGATAACTATCCAGGTCTATCTAGTTGTCGATTACAAAATATTTTTGACAACAACAAAAAAAAAACGTTAAAAAACAAAGTTGTTGACAAAAAAAAATTTACTTTTCAAACTACTTATGGATAACAAACCAGGCAGTTTTCTGATGATCTGTAACTCATTTCGTTCCGTCTGTGAAACAATTAGCGATAGACACAATATTCGACAGAAGTCATTGGGACACTTGCATGAATGCCGCTTGTTTCATGTGTTTTCAGCATTTGTAAAGCAATTGGGTCACAGCATTACTACCAATTCCGACGTTTTCTCTTTCCAAAACCAATGTTTATAGCTGAACAAGAGTTCTACTTACAGCTTATGCAGCTGAGTGTTGTTACTAAATGCTCCTGTAGGCAAGTCCTGTAGCTGGTTACTGTGCAATTTCCTACCAAGAAATATCGGAATATACGAAGAAAATTGAGGCAGGATTTACCTTGCTATTGTGCATCAAAAGGTCAAACTAAACCTATGAGAACTGGGAGTTTCAATTGGGCGACATTCTCCTTCGTGTCATTTGAAACCTGCTACCATTTTAATGCTTCGACAGTTTGACATGACAAATACTAATACTCAAGCATGTTAAGGCATAACGCAGAGCCTAATTTACATAAAATCCGTCAAGAGTCATTACTTTAAAAAGATATACATAAACAACCTCAAACTTGGTAATAACATAAAACTTGATGTCCTTAAATTAGTGTCCTGAATGGCTGACTGCGATTTACCGTAAAAGAGTAATTTTCAAAAATAGGTCACGTGACTTTTAATAACTTCTTAATGAAAGAAGATATTTCTCCATACAGGACACGGATTGTATCTTGCACCAAGCCAATAAATACCGCATGGTTATTTGGCCGCCACAATAAACCATTCTTGGCCCGTTTCAGATTGCTCTTTTTCCCATAATTATGACGTCATCAGTCACGTGACCACAGTTGTTAACACTCAAAGGTTTAAGGACGTTGAAATATTTCTGTTTGCACTTTTTATGGTCGTTAAGACCAAAAGAACATTACTCCTACTAGAAAAAATAGTTTCCTTCGCGGGGGGGGGGGGGGGG
The DNA here is from genome assembly GCA_022457155.1 of Cladopsammia gracilis. NCBI lineage: Eukaryota > Metazoa > Cnidaria > Anthozoa > Scleractinia > Dendrophylliidae > Cladopsammia > Cladopsammia gracilis. The sequence continues at coordinate 59,091 of JAJGOT010001129.1, read as the reverse complement.
GGGGGGGGGGTTAGGGGGTCTAAGATCAAAGGACAGCCCATGCCTTAACATGCTTGAGATATGAGCGGAGTTGAGACACTTACAAAATGTTCTACTTACAGGAATACCAGCTTGGTGTTGTTACTAAAAACTGTTTGAGGCAATTCCTTTAACTGGTTGCTTGACAATAATCTTGCAGGGGTTGAACACAATAAAAAAATGTAGCTGAATAAAGATAACTTAGTTATAGATCTTGCAGCTCAGCATGCTATAAATATTCCTGGATGCAAGTCCTGTAACTGGTTACTGTGCAAGGACCTACTGTTACATAACTAGGTATCGGACATGCGATGTCATACAACTAGACCTATACCATCCACGTTTATGTAGTTGATGAGCACATGGAAAATGTAGATTCGAAGGCTTTGGTCGACCTTAAACGAACCCACTTACGTGTGTTTACATGACGTCAGACGTGGAATTGGATCGGTAAGTGTAGTGTTGTGACATCTGTCAATCATATGAGCATATGTCGAGAAGAACTAGTACTCTTGTAGTCGGTGCGAGCATGGAGTCAATAAATCAAAGTTGCGTTTGACTTACAGCTTAGAATAATTTGCTCCTTGATTTCTTTATCGGCGTTTGTAAATTCGCAGGTCTTCGCAAGAGTTCTGAGTCTTGTATGGTAACTGTCCAAACTCTCGGCTTCATTTTGCTGAGCATTCCTGAAATTATAGACCTCGTAAGTTGTGTTGACTTGGGGATTGAAATGGGCGGTAAGTTTTTCGACGGCCGTTTTGTAATCTCTGTCTTCGCCGGTGTCTTCAAGCGTATCGAAAATCTCGTCGACTTCGGGACCGCTATAATGTAGCAGAAGAGCACGTTTTCGTGTTTCGTCTTTGATTCCCATTCCTACAATTAAATTCTCGAATCTGGCCTGCCATTTTTTCCACCTGGGGACTACATTGTCGTCTAGATGCACTTGGAAAGCCGGGAAAGTCGGGAGCGAGACTGCCATGCTGTCGAATATTTGTCAAGTTTATCTTGTCCGCGCTTTGGGACTTGAGTTGCTTTGTCCGCACTTTGGGACTTAAATTGCTTTGTCCGCGCTTTGGGACTTGAATTTTCTTTCTGGACACGCTTCGTGGGTCCTCGTCGCCAGATATGGTGTCGTACCGTTCAAGTAAAGACAACCGTAAGTCAAACGCAACTTTGATTTATTGACTCGTCCATGTTCAAAGTCATCCCGAGAAACCTGAAGGCCAAAGGAGAACGCAGGGAACAGGAAGAACCAGAGGACTTCTCTGCACAGCAAGCCAAAGTCACGACACAGGACAAAGATCCAAGCCTTCCAAGCGGAAATGACGGCGGCCTGCGGAGGTCACAGAGACAAAGGAGACCCCCAGCGAGGCTCGCAGATTTCGATCAAATAATCTACTAGTAAGGGAATAAGTAGAATTGCTGACGACACGTTTTTCTACGGCACTAGCGACGTTGAACACGACAAACGCATATTAAACGTCCTTAAAACAGCAAGGGGCAACAAAGAAAGATTTAATACAGATCAATTCCAATTCAAGGTAAGCAAGACTTCCTTCTTTGAGCTTAAGTGGACCCCCGATGGAATCAGACCCAATGAACACAAAGTAAAAGAGATCAAAGATATGCCTACCCGGCCCACAGAACCTGGCAAAGCTGCAATCCTTCTTGGGCATGATCAACCGTTTCTCGCCTATCTTTGCCCAGAACTCAGAGCCTTTAAGACATTTGATGAACTGAAAGATGTACCGTATGTGTGGCAGCTAGAGCATCAAAACGCGTTTCAATCGTTCAAGCAGATCATCACAGTGACTTAAGGACCAGTCCTGGCCTACTAAAACGTAGTAAAGGAAAACCTTATTCAGTCAGATGCCAACTTAAAAGGTATTGAATGCATGTTAATATAGTATGGTAGACTAGTGTGCTTTGCAAGCTTGTCACTGAACAAAACCGAATCGCGATACAGAAACATGGAGAGAGAGCTAATTTCCGCCTGCTGATCACAAGAAAACTTCAACCATTATGTCTTTGGCAAGAGCGTGATGATCTAAACAGACAACAAACCGCTTGAAAGCGTATGGAAGAAGAGCATACCAAGTGTCTCACCATGCTTACAAAGGCTTCCACTGAAAATGACAAAATATGACGTGAAGATGAGATACATTCAGGGCACGACCAACGCGATAGCTGATGCCCTTTCTAAAGTCAGCCACGTGGAACCTCCTAAAAGCAATAACGAGTTGCCATTGGTTGAAGTGAATGCAATAACAAGCACCACACCAGCAATAAACAAACTAAGACGAAATACGAGATTGCACATTCCAGGATGATGTACGACGCCACCTAAAAGACATTGTGCACCACGGATGGCCAGAATATACCAACGAGTGTCCCCCAGACCTGTAAGAGTTCTGGAATTTTAGACAAGACTTAAGTGTCGAAAATGGCCTTGTACTGAAGGGACATCGCCTCGCGCCTTCAAACTGAAACTGCGTCCAAAGAAATGTCTCCTGAGAGCAAATGACTGCCTGTTTTGGACAGAAAACTGCTCTACATTCGAGCCTTGCACTCCAAAGTCTGTCCAAACCAGAGCCCTGTCCCCCAAAATACAAAGACACCACATTAACTAGCCAGCCACAACTGCTGGTGAAAGTCATGGCATTCGTATAACAACCAATAGTTATAAACTCTCTTATAAACTCTTTGGACATATTATAATACTACAGGCAAAAGTTGTTTGTTTGTTGTTTTTTTTTTTTGGCTCACAGTTCTTGTTGATTTATTTTCTGACGATTTTATTTCAAGGGAAAGATGTTACAAAACTTGGGCACTTACCATTTTACCATTTGACAGAATTGGCGGCCCAGATCGGTATAAGTTTGTAATCAGAATGTCCCTTTTTGAAGACCTTTTCCTACAAGTCCATCATAATGATGCATTCTATCTACATATTGACCGATCCGGGCGGTCAGTTCTACTACCTTATTCGTACTAATTTTCGCGGGCACTTAATTTCGCGAATTTGGAACACGAATATTTCGCGAGCATTAATTTTCGCGATTTTGCAAAAAATGATAAATTTAGGGCATTTAATTTCGCGAAAATTGACAAAAGACAGACTTAGAAAACCGTTTTTTATTGAATGATTACTTAAATGACGATTGATTTGCAATAATGATTTGCAATTAGGTAATAGAAATAGCGTTTATAATCAGACAAATCAAGCAAATACTGCAAATCAATCAAATGCTAATGCAATATTGTACTTAATAAAAGTCAATTGTAAAAGTCAATTGTAAAAAATATGATTTTAAATATCTTTGCCATACAGTTCTGCCGAATGATTATAAATGCTTAACACACTTGAAACAGAACAAAACTATAGATGAATAATAATGAAATACAACTTAAGTATGTCTTCCGATACAGCCTTGTGCAATGTCTATATTATTACTGTGGTGCACTGTCTATATCTTTAAATGGGTCCTCAGACGGAGCTAAGAGCTTGTGTTGGCTAATTATAAAGAGCCTGACCTAAATGGACATTTTGATAGCTGCACGAAAGATGTTTTAAAAGAGCTACATGTACAAGAAGAAGAAATGAGTGATTCGGATGAAGAAAGTGCCGAAATAGAAGATAAATAGACCGATGACAATAACCATGTAGCTATAAACGCAGTTAATCATTGATTAAAGCAATTATAGAAGTGTATTAAATTTCGCGTGTTTAATTTTCGCGTATCCTAATTTTAGCGAGTCTTTTATTTCGCGATTTTTTACAAATCGCGAAAATCGCGAAATTAAAGCCTCGCGAAAATTAGTACGAATAAGGTATTTACGAATTAACCGGCCCGACCGTCCAGTTCAAACAAATGGTAAGCACCATAGGTGTCGTGCAGGCGCGTATGACGTTGGTGAGCACATGGAAAATGTAGACTCGAAGGCTTTAGTCTGTAGCATTAAAAAGGGTTAAGACGAGCTTTACTTAAGATTATATAGCAAAACTGGTCAAATTGAACCAATGAGAAATGGGAGTTTCAATTGAGCGCGGACACTCTGCTCGCGTGTCATTTAAAACTTGTTACCATTTTAATGCTTCGACAGTTTGACATGACAGGTACAAGCTAGGGAGCGGAGTTGAGACACTAAAAACGTTCTACTTACAGAAATAACAGCTTGGTGTTGTTACTAAAAACTGTTTGAGGCAACTCTTTTAACTGGTTACTGGACAGGTCCCTAGCATTGATTAATCAGGAAATGCGTTTGGGGAAGTGAGTCATAACACGATAAAAAGTGTAGCTGAAGATTGGTAACCTAGTTACAGCTATTACAGCTGAGTGTTGTTACTAAATACTCCTGGAGGCAAGTTCTGTAACTTGGCTTGTTACTGGACAAGTACCTACCAAGAAATAATCCGAATATATAAAGGAAATTGAGGCAGGATTTATCTTGCTGTCGTAGCTTAAGACGAGGTTTAGAAACAGATTATACAGCAAAAGGTCAAACAATGAGAACTAAGAGTTTCAATCGGGCAACACTTTAAAACTTTGTAACATTTCATGTCTTCGACAGTTTTACGTGACAAGTACTAGTGAGCGGAGCAACAGAAAACGGAGTTACTTACAGAAATGACAGCTTGATATTATTACTAAACATTCTTTGAGGCAATTCCTTTAACTGATTACTGGACAGGTCCCTACCAAGGATTGATCAGGAAATACGTTCAGGGAAGTGATCTAAACAGGATAAAAGTTGTAGCTGAAAAAAGTAAGTATCCTACTTACAGCTCTTGCAGCTCAGTGTTGTAACTAAATACTCCTGCGAGCAAGTTCTGTATCTCGTTACTGGACAAGTCCCTATAAGAAATAATCAATACGTGAGCGAAATTAAGTGAGACAGGATTTGTCTTACTGTCTTAGCTAAAGATGAGTTTACTTACAGTTTTTGCAACAGAGTGTTGTAGCTAAATATTCCTGGAGGCAAGTCCTGCAACTGGTTACTGGACAAGGACCTATCAAGAAATACATACAGTCATACATTTAATAGTTATAGTACGAAAGCAAAGCGCTATATCGCCGAATACTGTGAATCAGGCGATATTGCGCAAGCGGTCATTTTCACTTTCCTCCAAAATGCGAAATTTTCCTCCATTGCTGGATGTACGTCATGTAGACCTAACGTACATCGAGAGCTTTATGACCTTATTTGGGCAGCTAGTGTAACAATGTGTTAAATTATAAATATACATAGGAGATGTTAATAAGTGTTTACCCTCTAGGTAGGAGATGTTAATAAGCGCCCACCCTGTAGGTAGGAGATGTTAATAAGTGCCCACCCTGTAGGTAGGAGATGTTAATAAGTGCCCACCTTGTAGGTAGGTAGATGTTAATAAGTGCCCACCCTGTAGGTAGGAGATGTTAATAAGTGCCCACCCTGTAGGTAGGAGATGTTAATAAGTGCCCACCCTGTAGGTAGGAGATGTTAATAAGCGCCCACCCTGTAGGTAGGAAATGTTAATAAGCGCCCAGCCTCTAATAAGCATTCCCCCCCCCCCGAAAAAAACAACAACAACAAAAAACAAAAACAAATGAAGACCGAGTTTTCTTAGTATTTTAAATAAACTTTCAATGGACAGTTAAAATTCTGCTTTGGTACATCTTCACGTTTTGCTATTATTTATTGTTTTGTTGCAAAATAAACTTACTACTTGCTGAAAATGGCGAATATGCGCCCAGCCTCGAATAAGCGCCCACCTCGAACAACGGAATAAGCGCCCACGCTCAAGGTCCACAAATTTAATAAGCGCCCAGGGCGCTTAATCGAATAAATACGGATTTAAAGATGAGTTAACTTACAGTTTTTGCAACAGGGTGTTGTTACTAAATATTCCTGGAGGCAAGTCCTGTATCTGGTTACTGTGCAAGTACCTACCAAGAAATAATCAGTACCGGTAAATACTGAGCTCTGAAAAACTGATCTGAATATTCTAAACTTCGGCTAGAGTGCATAGAACAGGTTAATATTCTCCCTGAATATAAATCTTGACGTCTTCTTCTGTCTCAACGCATAAGTTTGGTCACGTGACATGTCACTTTCAATGGACAGTTAAAATTCTGCTTTGGTACATGTTCACGTTTTGCTATTATTTATTGTTTTGTTGCAAAATAAACTTACTACTTGCTGAAAATGGTGAATATGCGCCCAGCCTCGAATAAGCGCCCACCTCGAACAACGGAATAAGCGCCCACTCTCAAGGTCCACAAATTTAATAAGCGCCCAAGGTGCTTAAGCTGGTTCCCAACAGTTTCCAGCACGTTCCAAGACTTAGATTTTGATGGGTCATTAAAACCACTTTTTATCAGTTGGTGCTACAATCATGATATCAAACGAATGCCCAATGATTGGTGAACACGTTGTTATCATTTTTGTGACACAATATGTTACTATAGCAATAGTATAACGTGGTGAAAACACCCTTAATTTTAGCTTTAAGTGTTAATAACTAAAAAGTGACTCGGTGACCCCATTTTTTATTGTATTATTTTGATCAGTAGGATAAAATGCAACTTTTGGTAAAGTTTAAAAAAAATCTGTAGGTGGGGTTCAGAGCCACCTTAAATTTTCGAAAATTTATGGTGGCTCTAAACCCCACCTACAAAAGTTTTTCAAACTTTGCAAAAAGTTGCATCTAATCCTACTGATCAAAAAAAGATAATAATAAAGGGGGTTCACCGAGTCATTTTTTAGTAATTAACACCTAAGGCTAAAATTAAGGGTGTTTTTAGTACGTTATACTGTTCCTATAGTAACATATTGTGTCACAAAAATGATAACAACGTGTTCACCAATCATTGGGCATTCGTTTGATATCATGATTGTAGCATCAACTGATAAAGAGTGGTTATAATGACCCATCAAATTCTAAGTCTTAAAAAGTGCTCGAAACTGTTGAGAGCCACCTTAATCGAATAAATACGGATTTAAAGATGAGTTAACTTACAGTTTTTGCAACAGAGTGTTGTTACTAAATATTCCTGGAGGCAAGTCCTGTAACTGGTTACTGTGTAAGTATCTATCAAGAAATAACCAGTAAATACTGAGCTCTGAAAAATTGATCTGAATATTCTAAACTTCGGCTAGATTGCATAGAACAGGTTAACATTCTCCCTGAATATAAATCTTGACGTCTTCTTCTGTCTCAACGCATAAGTTTGGTCACGTGACATGTCACGTGATAGAAATTTTAAAATTAAGCAAATCGGCCATATGCCAGCGAATTTTCATTGTGTAGTTAAATAAATTAGCTTTTCCGATGAAGGTTTAACACATTTATCCTTCTACATTTGGAATCATTGTCCTCGAGTTTTAAAATTACAGTTATAGATAATCAAAGGTTGAATTTTTGGACTTAAAAATCTTGTCCTCACAAAATTGTTTTACTGAAGAGAACAATGGACGATCACTCTAAACGTGAAGGGCTGGAAATATTTAATCTGCATCAGAAAAGCGTTTTTATTTTATATTTTCTCTTAAACCCGTCACCAATTCGTCAAATATTTGATATTTCGAGAAAAATGGCCACGTGACATGTCCCGTGACTAATGGGACTTATTATACTTAAAATGTTAAGGACTATAAGACTTTTCCATGTGCCAAATTTCGATCCAGTTCCATTCCCTTTGTTAAAGTTATCACAAATAAACTGTTTACGACCTGAAAAAGACAGTTTTCGATCTGTACGGGTCGACAACTTGTTACGACCCGAAAAAGAGAATTGTCGATCCGAAAAATGCATCTCATTAGAGACATTTAGAAATTATTCATGACAACATGTTTGCGAGTTGTGCCCTGCTGCAAGGTTGTCGACTCGTACGAGTCGTACGAATCGACAAAATAATTGTCGACCCGAAAAAGAGAATTGTTGATCGGAAAAATGCATCTCATTAGGGACACAGAAATTATTTAACATGTTTGCGAGTTGGACCCTGCTGCAAGGTTGTCGACTCGTATTAGTCGTACGAATCGACAAAATAATTGTCGACCCGAAAAAGAGAATTGTCGATCGGAAAAATGCATCTTATTAAGGATCATCATTGTAGCATAAAGTTAGTTTGTGAAAGAAATGGTGTTAAACGGTAAATTAAGGTTTGGAAAAGCTAGACGGAAGGATCCTTAGTTTTATAGTTGCAGACTTGTTATATCTTAGAGGACGAACAATTGTGCGAGCGGCGAGGCCGCGATTATTAAAGTACGAACCGGCTCTGGGCGCTAAAGTTATCGTTCGCTTTTTACATGAAGGATTAAAGCTTTCTCATCCAACCAATAACAGTTTTCGATAGGAAATATATCAAGCAACAAGAAGATGACGTGCCGAAAGTGGCTCATCACCGGTGAAAAAACCTGCCAAACTCACGATTGACTTAAAACAACGAAAGAGGTACTGAAATAATAGAGTGCAAGACAACAAAGTTGTCTTATGTTCGGGCCGGCTTTCGCACGACACCGCGAGAGAACGCTATTTTTGTTTTATTCTCAGAAGATAGCTTGAAAATGGCCCAAAGCGTTACTACGAAGTGAACCCATAAAGTGTGTGACAGCAGTTCTGCGGTTGATTTGCGGTCATAATATGGAGATTTGTCTTCGTTCGAAGGAGAATAAAGTCGATTGAAAACCGCTGCTATTCAATTTGACAGTGTTAGCGCTTGCCATTCTCTACCATTTGTCAGAACTGGCCAGATCACTCAGTTCGTAAAAATTATGCCATTATTTTTTCAAAACTGGTCGGCTAAACTGGTCAATTCGGAAAGAGTATGTCCCCCTTTTGAGGGACTTTTCAGGAACAGGTCTTGAAAAAGCGGACATTCTTCATAGGTAGAAAACATAGACAGGTTTTTACACTGAGGATGAGCCGAACATATTACCTTGCAGATGGTAGAGGCACTGGTCTAATCAAAAATCAAAAACAACGATGATTAGAATCTTAGGGCTTATAATCGTCTTGAACTAAATAACGGCAAAGAATGGGCAAAAAATGTATTTTCCTTCGGAAGTTCAGCGTGAGCATGCTATGCATGCCAGCTAACACATTGTGTTAGCGCCGTTAGCGCGTGGGGTCTCTTGAGACCCCACTAAGGGATATAAGGAGGTTTTAGCGTCAAGGTTGTCATCACGTGCATCACTACTCGACGGTAGTTTGGCTTTTTTAGTTCGCTGGTTTCGTTATGCCGTCTTCGCCGGAACGGGAATCGTCTTCTAAAAGCGCCGATAAATATAGTGCTCCGGTGGACGCAGTATTCAAGCGATTCAAGAGTTATCTTGACGAGAAGGTGGAATCTATTTCGTCCGGGCTCGTTTCCCTTTCTTCGTCGGAGACGCAAAAGCTAACCAGAGTCGCTGAAGCGGAGAAACTCAAGTTTGCTGGAAACAAGGACCAATTTCTGTTTAATTCAGAACTTGCAGGTACTCTGGACGAAGCTAAAAACTTCCTGGCAGCCCAAGACGTCGACCGAGCGCAGGAGAAGTTAGCAGACTTAGACAAGAGTCTCAAGCGTCGACAGAAAATCATCAAACTTGCCGACAAAAGCGAGGCGGGTTGGCTTGCAGTTAAAGAGTATCAGGCCGAGGAGCTAGTGAGCGATTCCGAAGACAAAAAGAGGATCAGAAAAGCACAGCAGCGAGCGCTCAAAAAGAAGAAGGAAAATGTTCCGAAGAGGGCCGACAGAGATAGAAGCTCGTCCTTTGGCGCTTCTCGGATGCGTGCTAGTACTTCTAATGACGATAGGCAGCTTTTTCGAGGTATTTCGTTCCCCCTTCTTTGAATGTCACGTTGTAGGCAAGTGTTCGCACACTGCCTGCCTTTACATTGTTGTAGCGTGTGTTTATGCTTCAGCGTTCTGTAGAAGGAAAATAATTTTCCTTCGTACGAGCTTGGCGAGGTAGAATGAAAATGTATTTTCCTTCGGAAGTTCAGCGTGAGCATGCTATGCATGCCAGCTAACACATTGTGTTAGCGCCGTTAGCGCGTGGGGTCTCTTGAGACCCCACTAAGGGATATAAGGAGGTTTTAGCGTCAAGGTTGTCATCACGTGCATCACTACTCGACGGTAGTTTGGCTTTTTTTAAGCTTTATTTGTGTGTATATTTAATAGAGTTTGTATATTTTTATCTGTTTTATGTTTTTTAGTCCTTTTTCTACTTTTCCTTCTTCTCCCTTTTTTATTCTGTTTCTTTTTTCAGGCCGTCGACTCCCTTCTTCAACTGACACCTGCTTTCGCTGCGGAAGACAGGGGCATTGGAGTGCCGAATGTGGACGTTTCGGGGGTGGATACAAGCCTGCAAGCTTCAGGCCTTCAGTCAAAAGTACCTTTGTCAGTTCCCAAGGAAATCAGTCAAGCAGCAAATCGAATTGACGATGTCGAATTCAGTACCCATGCCGATGTTGCGCCTGGACCTTATGACGATTTTGTTGAGGTAGATAGTTCTCTTGAGGTTTTTGAGATAGAATCTGAGAAGCCAGATTCTCTTGCCAACTTGAACGTTAAGGGTAGACTTAAGGCCCATGTGGGTTTTTGGAAGGAGATCCATGCTCCTCTTTTCATTATTGATTGTATTACGGAGGGTTATAAGATACCTTTTTACGTTACTCCTGTTTACGCCTTTTTTAAGAACAATCGTTCTTCTTTGGATAACTCAGAGTTTGTTAGTGAGTCTATCTTGGAGTTACTTTCCAGCAAGCGGGTGGTTCGCGTTCCCGGGTCCTGCCTTACGGTTGTTTATCCTCTCTCCATTAGCATCACAGAACCCCGGCTTCAAAAGGGTTTGTCCGGTATCAGCAAAGCTCTGTCAGACCCTCATTTGTCCGCGAGGGCTCTGGCCTCTCTTGTGGGCCAAATTATTTCCATGGGCCCTGTTTTAATGAACCTCAGCAATATTATGACTAAACGTTAACATTGTCAGATGTCCGTTGCAGCAGCGCAAGATTGGGATACTCTTTTTCCAGTAGACAGATACTGTATTGTGGAGCTTCAATTTTGGAGGGATAATCTTCGTCATGTTAACGCCAGGAGCTTCTCCTCTTGTAATTCTTCGTTTATTTCAGTTTTCTCGGATGCCAGTGACTTTGCCTGTGGCGGTCATGTCCTTGGGCAAGACATTTATGTTCATAGGATGCTCACTTCTGCGGAACGAGCTCAGAGTTCAACCTATCGGGAATTAGCGGCCATCCGTTTTGTTTTGCGTTCACTGAGTACGTCTCTTTTCAATTCCAGGGTGAAATGGTTCACCGACAGTCAAGCAGCGGCAAGGATTGTTCAGGTTGGGAGTATGAAGTTTGACCTTCATGAAATGGCTTCTGACATTTTCTCCTTTTGTTTTAACCATCACATTTGCCTGGAGATTGAGTGGGTCCCACGCTCCTTGAATGAGAAGGCGGACTATTTGAGTAAGGTTATTGATTACGATGGTTGGGAGGTTGCGCCTGAGATTTTCCGTTTATTGGACACTCGTTGAGGGCCCCACACCATAGACTGTTTTGCCACTTTTTACAACAACAAGGTTCCTAGATTTTATTCTAGGTTTTGGAATCCTGGCTCCTCCGGGGTGGATGCATTTTTTCAGGCATGGCAGAATGAAAACTGTTGGGTGGTACCCCCAGTCGTTCTCCTTTCTAAGGTGCTTAGGTTTATGTTCCTCTCCAAGGCTCAGGGTACATTAGTCTTGCCATATTGGCCTTCTTCCCCTTTTTGGCCCCTTTTGGTTAGGGAGTTTTGGGGTTTTGTGGTTGGTTACCAGTTTTTCAAAGGCACCTCGGCCCTACGGCAGGGGCGTAACACCAATTCCCTTTTGGGCTCCCCGTCATGGAATGGCCACGTTGTTGCTGTTCGGCTTGTTTTTTAATTATTTTTGCCGGATGGCCTTGTTTGTTTGTTGCCGGATGGCTCTGTAGTTTTTTCGCCCATGTTGGCCCCTGTTTTTTAGCCGGGTGGCTTTATCACGTCGGTTGACAGTTTTTTCTCGGCCGGTTTTAGGCCAATGTTATTGGATTTTCTCTCTATATGTCCAACCTTGCGTAGAGGTTGTTTTTTTTTTCCATTTGTTTGTGTGTGCATGCTTCTGTTTGCAGATATTGATATTTTTTGTTTTCTTTTCCTTTTTACTATGTTTGTCTTTTTTCGTCTTTTTTCTTTCCCAGGATTTGTTGAAGGCTTCGTCCTGGGGCAAGGTCCGCCGGACGCAGAGAGAAAGGATTGTACGACAGTTGTTATCGTCAAGGGCTAGCGCCACCGTGAAGAGTTATGTTTTTCATTATAGGGGTTTTCGTGCCTATTTAGAGTCAAAGGGTATTGCTCTTATCCTTCCATGCGATAGTTTGTTACTATTAGAATATTTTTCGTTTCTTCACGACACTAAAAGTTCTTATGCGGTTCTCTCCTCGGTTTTTTCCGCCTTGAATTGGGTACATGATATTATTCCGCATCCTTCTCAGGGTAACCCAGTTGACACCGCTATTTCACGCAATATTGTAGAGTCTAGTAAGCGCTTATTTAGGAGGCCTGTTTGTAAGAAAGAGCCTGTTACGCCTGATATGATTTGTTCCATATGTTCCGCATTTGCTCAGAGGGATAGTAGTCTCAAGGATTTACGTTCAGCTTTACTGTTTGTTTTAGGTTTCTATGGTCTCTTTAGGATTAATGAATTATTAGATTTGCGCTTTTCGGACGTTTCTGTTCAGGACGACTACTTGGAGATTTTTGTGAAGTCTAGCAAAACCGATCAATACCGGGAGGGCAACAAGGTTTTTATTTCCAAGACCAGGGGTGTTGATTGTCCTCATGCCCTTTTTTGTCGTTTTCTTGCCTCCTCTGGTTTTGTTAGTAATACCACAGCTTACATCTTTAGCGCAGTAATATTCTCTAAGAAACTTAATGGTTACGTAGTATGTTCGAATAGGTTAAGTTATACGAGGGCTAGGGAATTGCTTAAGGAGGCTTTGTCAGCTATAGGCGCGGATTCCAAAGGTTATAGCACTCATAGTCTTAGGTCTGGCGGGGCGACCTTTATTGCGAATAAGCTTTCTAGATCGGATTGCTCAGATAGGTTACTTATGCTCCACGGTCGCTGGAAATCCGTTGAGGCGAAAAACATGTATGTTAAAGATTCTATCGAAAGCAGATTACTGTTGACTAAACATGTTACCTCTTGTTAGGCTTGAGTTTTTCTTTATTTCGCTTTGCGTTTTTTCTATATTGTGATAGGCTTTAATACGTAATCGATAGTGTGTCTCCTTTTCTCAGGCAAGTGTTCGCACACTGCTCTGCCTTTACATTGTTGTGCCTTTTCCTTTTGTCTATTCTATGATTGTAAAATTTTCCTTTGAGATTGTTATTAAAATACCGTCGGGCAAATGTTCGCACACTGCCTGCCTTTACATTGTTGTAGCGTGTGTTTATGCTTCAGCGTTCTGTAGAAGGAAAATAATTTTCCTTCGTACGAGCTTGGCGAGGTAGAATGAAATCGAAAATTTATAACAGATCAAGATTAAAAATGAATCATAGGTGTTAGAAATGTGCGAACATTCAATCCATTGTTGCGAATGCCATCAGGTTGAACTGGTTAACAAAGGAAGAAAAGCCATAGCAGGAACTGTTGTTGTTGTGGATCCCTCAAGGGAACGTAAAAACCCAAGCGAAGCAAGACCGTGAACCGAACACCTGTTCATTGAGATCAAGACGTTTTCGCAGTAACATGTCTATTTTAGAGTGGTACACGAACTGCATGGGGTAACTTGAAGCCGCGATGAAGTCGTAGAGAAAAGAAAGGAGCTTTTCAGTTTAATTAATTGGGACGCTTTTTGGTGCCTGTTCCAGTGGCCTTCCTGGGCTGGAAGAACGTTTTTCAGTATACTAAAGAGCACTTCTTTGTAGGCCCGAGCTTATACTTTTTTCATTTAGCATACGAAAAATTGCTTGTTTGGCAAGTGTGATTTAAAGAAATATAGAATGCTTGGTGTTTTAAAAAATATTGATGGAGCTTAAAGGCTTCTAGTATCTTCTTAGATACTAAGTATAGTCTTCAGTCTTTAGTCTGAGTTGATTGTTTTTAATTAATTTTAGCCTAGTTCGAGTCGATCCGAGTTGATCCGACCTGGACTGATTGATCTGAGTTGATCCAGTCCAATCCGGTCCGAGTGATCCGGTCCGACTTTTGTACCTGCCGTACTGAATATGGTAATAGTCTTTTCACATGACGTCACGGCGGCCATGTTGGTGTCCCAAAACAATAAAACGGCGGCCATATTAGTGTCCCAAGCTAATCCTGTGGGGATTGAACTCTTTTCTAATGCAAACACTTTGCTTTGTTCAAATAAATTAGTATAGCTGCAGACCACGTGAGTGAAAACACTCTATAGTAATACACAATTTGAAAGCTATATTTTTTAATGCTTGCGGTTTATATATACAGTTAATGTTCAAATTTAAAAATCCCCAGAGAGAAGAAAACAGTTTTATTGCGTTAAAACATAAAAAGAGACAAGTACGCATGACAATTAATCCATCGTCGGATGTTATATTTTAAGTTTGGCATGACACACTGCCTTTTGTGCATGGTACGTCATTTAAAGCCTGGTTTTCACTATACAGCTATTTCAATTAACGTTGTCGGGTGAAAGCTCGTAGCTCAAGACCGAACGAATAAACCGAGCACCTGTTCCAGGCATGCAGATAGTTGGGAGCGGCGAAACGAAAACACTGTTGACGTTGAACGTCGCGAATGAGCGATGCGACGAGCGGGAAAAACGCTCCATGGTGCGGGATTGCAGAAAATTGGAATATACTAATTTGCATCTCATTGAATAAGAATAGAGCTCATTGTCTCAATGCCTCGTTCTAAAAAGAATTGAAAAGAATAGAACAAATTTTCCGCAATCCCGCACTTCACTCGAAAAACGTTACTTTCTTAATTTTGCGCCGCTCCCAACTATCTTGGCTTGTAGCTTTAAGCTTTCATCCGGTAGATTCTGCATGTACCGGTCACATATTACGTAAAACAAAAGGAACAA
This sequence comes from Cladopsammia gracilis, assembly GCA_022457155.1. Lineage (NCBI taxonomy): Eukaryota > Metazoa > Cnidaria > Anthozoa > Scleractinia > Dendrophylliidae > Cladopsammia > Cladopsammia gracilis. The sequence continues at coordinate 44,015 of JAJGOT010001129.1, read as the reverse complement.
AGAACGACAATAATACAAATGCAAAACAAGACCAAAAATGCAATACCTCACAAACAATAGAAGACAATGAGTGGTTCATGGATATCGGTACATGCAGAAAGACCCTTTCATCCGACAACGTTAATTGAAATAGCTGTATATAGCGACATTAGCATAAGGGAAGCATAAGAATTTGCATCAAGTGAATACGAACAGTGGCTTAAGCTTAAGAGTTCTTGCTCGCTTTTAGAACGAGGAATATACATCATGATGTACTCCATTAACCTTTCGTGTAACTAGCTTTTAGAACGAGGAATATACATGTACTATCCATTAACCTTTTGGTTAACTCGCTTTTAGAACAAGGAATATACGCACTCCATTGACCTTTTGCTCAACACACTTTTAGAACGAGGAATATACATCTACTCCATTAACCTTTTGTGTAACTCGCGTTTAGAACGAGGAATATCCATGTAATCCTTTGACCGTTCGCTCAACACACTTTTAGAACGAGGAATACACATTTACTCCATTCGGACCGTTCAAGTAACTCGCTTTTAGAACAAGGAATATCCATGAACTTTATTAGTATTAGCTTTCGAGTAAACTCGCTTTTAGAACGAGGAATATACATGCACTCCATTGACCTTTCGCGCAACACGCTTTTAGAACGAGGAATATACATGTACTTCATTAACCGTTCGAGTAACTCGCTTTTAGAACGAGGAATATACATGTTCTCCATTGACCGTTCGAGTAACTCGCTTTTAGAACGAGGAATATACATGTTCTCCATTGACCGTTCGAGTAACTCGCTTTTAGAACGAGGAATATACATGTTCTCCATTGACCGTTCGAGTAACTCGCTTTTAGAACGAGGAATATACATGTTCTCCATTGACCGTTCGAGTAACTCGCTTTTAGAACGAGGAATATACATGTTCTCCATTGACCTTTCGCGCAACACGCTTTTAGAACGAGGAATATACATGTAATCCATTGACCTTTCGCGCAACACGCTTTTAGAACGAGGAATATAAATGTCCCGGGATAAATGTATGCCATTAACCGTTCGAGTAACTCGTGTTTAGAACGAGGAATATACATGCACTCCATTGACCGTTTGACTAACTCGCTTTTAGAACGAGGAATATCCATGTACTTTATTAGTCTTAGCTTTCGAGTAAACTCGCTTTTAGAACAAGGAATATATATGCACTCCATTGACCTTTCGCGCAACACCCTTTTAGAACGAGGAATATAAATGTATGCCATTAACCGTTCGAGTAACTCGCGTTTAGAACGAGGAATATACATGTTCTCCATTGACCTTTCGCGCAACACGCTTTTAGAACGTGGAATATGCATGTACTCCATTAACCTTTCGAGTAACTCGCGTTTAGAACGAGAAATATCCATGTACTTCATAAGTCTTTCACGCAACAGACTTTTATAACGAGTAATATATCTGCCGTGATCTAGCCACCTTTTACGCAACACACTTTTAAACGAGTAATACTACATGTATTCGGCGATTAACCTTTCGCGTAACTCACTTCTCTTCTTAATGAGATGCATTTTTTGGATCGACAAGTCTTTCGGGTTGACAATAATTTTTTCGATCCGTACGACTCGTACGAGTCGACAACCTTCACGAGGGCCTGTTAACCTCGTTCCCAGGGTCTCTCATCTGGGATGCGTCTTCAATGAGATGCAATTTTCGGGTCGACAACTACACTTTACGGGTCGTCTCATCTTGTCGATCCGTACGGATCGTACTTTGATTTTTTCGGGTCGTTTCAAGTCGACAGTATTGGACATGGATGGTAAAGGTATAAACGGCAAACTGATCATTACGGCAAGAAGAAAAGATAGAGACAGAAGTAAAATTAAAAAAAAAAAACAGTTGAATATATTTGCCCGATATTTCGGTTTGCAAAACAAACCTACGGGACTTGAGTTATTTATGATTCTTTTGAAGCTGAATGTATTTTGGATAATTTTGTAGTTAAAGAAGAATTTTACTTACAGCAAGCTCAGCTGAGTGTTGCTGCTAAAAACTCCAAGTGGCAATTCCTGTAACTGGTTATTGGACAGGCTCCTATCAGAAAATGATCAAGGAGATGATGAAATGATCCTCACAGTGATGGGCGCAATTAATGCCAGATATTGATCCCTCAGACGAGACATTTGCTCCGGGCGTGCGCGCTATTGTTTTGCATTTGGTTTTCTATTGTTTTAGCTTTTGTTTTAGTTTTAAGAACGGTATGCATAACTAATGAAACTAGTCTAAATAGAAGCGATGTTGCTTCTATACATATCTATACAATTTCCTTGTGAGAAATAACCAATTATAGACAAAGAATTATTCTCAAATAATAAGCGTAATGCGCTGAGTTTTTTTACTGTACATAATATTTCTTTTGTAGCCGAAGAAGAGTTCTAATTACAGATTCCGAAACTAGTCGTCCATATTAACGGATGTCCGTATTGAGAAAATGTACGGGCTTTCGGCCGGGACCAAGAAAACTGTAAGTAGTGGGGTGTCCGTATTAAGTGGGTCACAGCAGTTGCAGCTGTTACGTATACTACCTTCAGGAAGCTGATAAGGAGTCTTTCGAATAGTAAGCGAAACGCGCTGAGTATTTTGGCTGTATAATGTTACTATTCTCACTGGGGCCATCTCGTACAAACGCCCCAAATCTCTTCGGAATTCAAGGATAAAAATTCCCGCGCGCTCGTAGTCCCCCGGGTGTTCTGTTTCACACAGGTTTTGTTTTAATAGGCCTGTTTTGGCCTGTTTAATTCCCCTTTCGTTAAACGTTCGCCAGTCGTTAGCTTGGCGTTTTTTCTCTCGCCCGGTCATCGCTGCGCCATCTTCGAAGGTTTTCTTCGTTCTTCGTTCTTCGTTCTCCACGCCGGACCAAGTCCCTGCAGCGGCCGTCGAGCCTCCAGCTGTCGTGCCTCCAGCTCCAGCCAACGCTGCCGGTGATAACAACGCACAGAACGCTAACGACAACGAGGTTCCTGTGCCCCAACCTGCGGCTCAGGTGGTTAGTGTTCAGTCAGTTCTCCTTGTATCCGTCCCCTTCGCCCGTTTTTCGGGCTAGGCGTTGTTGGTCTTTTAGCTTGGTTCTCGCTTCTGTATTAGGTTAGTTCTCGCTTTTGTACTACTAGTTTGGTTTTCGCATCTGTGTACAAGCTTACAGTTTTCGCGTCGGTGTTACAATTTTATTTTTCGCGTCTGTGTTACAACTTTAGTTTTGGCGTCTGTGTACAAATTTGGTTTTCGCGTCTGTGTACAATTTTAGTTTCTCGTCTGTGTGGCAAGTTTAGTTTTCGCGTCTATGCTACCAATTTAGTTTTCGCATCTTTGTTACAACTTAATTTTCCGTCTGTGTGACAACTTAAGTTTTCCGTCTGTGCGGCAAGTCTGTGTGACATATTTAATTTTCGCGTCTGTGTGACAAAATTTTGTTTTCCGTCTGTGTGACAAGTCTGTGTGACAAATTTAGTTTTCCGTCTGTGTGACAAGTTTGAGTTTCGCGTCTGTGTGACAAATTTAGTTTTCGCGTCTGTGTGTCAACTTAAGCTCTCCGTCTGTGTGACAAGTCTGTGTGACGTATTTTATTTTCGCGTCTGTGTGACAAATTTAGTTCTTCGTCTGTGTGACAAGTCTGTGTGACCAATTTAGTTTTCGCGTCTGTGTGACAAATTTAGCTTTCGCGTCTGTGTGACAACTTTAGTTTTCCGTCTGTGTGGCGAGTCTGTGTGACAAATATAGTTTTCGCGTCTGTGTGACAACTTTAGTTTTCCGTCTGTGTGGCGAGTCTGTGTGACAAATTTAGTTTTCACGTCAAGTCTGTGTGACAAATTTAGTTTTCGCGTCTGCGTGACAAATTTAGCTTTCGCGTCTGTGTGCCAACTGTAGTTTTCTGTCTGTGTTACAAGTCTGTGTGGCAAACTTAGTTTTCGCGTCTGCATGACAAATTTAGTTTTCCGTCTGTGTGACAAGTTTGAGTTTCGCGTCTGTGTGACAAATTTAGTTTTCGCGTCTGTGTGTCAACTTAAGCTCTCCGTCTGTGTGACAAGTCTGTGTGACGTATTTTATTTTCGCGTCTCTGTGTGACAAATTTAGTTCTTCGTCTGTGTGACAAGTCTGTGTGACCAATTTAGTTTTCGCGTCTGTGTGACAAATTTAGCTTTCGCGTCTGTGTGACAACTTTAGTTTTCCGTCTGTGTGACAAGTCTGTGTGACATATTTTAGTTTTGCGTCTGTGTGACAAATTTAGCTTTCGCGTCTGTGTGACAACTTAAGTTCTCCGTCTGTGTGACAAGTCTGTGTGACATATTTTAGTTTTGCGTCTGTGTGACAAATTTAGTTCTTCGTCTGTGTGACAAGTCTGTGTGACAAATTTAGCTTTCGCGTCTGTGTGACAACTTTAGTTTTCCGTCTGTGTGGCGAGTCTGTGTGACAAATATAGCTTTCGCGTCTGTGTGACAACTTTAGTTTTCCGTCTGTGTGGCGAGTCTGTGTGACAAATTTAGTTTTCGCGTCAGTGTGACAGGTTTAGCCTTCCGTCTGTGTCACAAGTTTGGGTTTCCCGTCTGTGTGTCAGCTTAGTTTTCGCGTCTGTGTGACAACTTTAGTTTTCCGTCTGTGTGACAAGTTTAGTTTTTGAGTCTGTGGCAAATTTAGTTCCCGCGTCTGCTTGTCAACTTTGGTTCCCCGTTCGTGTGACAAGTCTGTGTGACAAGTTCAGTTTTCCCGTCAGTGTGACAAGCTTTAGTTATCGCGTCTGTGTTTTAGTCTTCTCGTTCCTGTTTGTGTGACGGTTTTTGGGCCTCCCCGTTAGTTTTTACGGGGGTCGACAATACCGTCGTCCCGCGTCCAGGCCCCTATCCTGGAGGTCCATCCGGTCACGATGGACGTTTCAGGCCACAGCACTACCGGCCGGGAACCTTTCCCCGACGCTGTTTTAATTGTAGAAGAGTTGGTCATTTTGCTAGGGATTGCCCATTAGTCTCCAAGGCTGTTTAAAAGTTACGTTTCTTTGCCATATATTGGAGTTTCAGTGCCTTTGATCGTTTGCCTTGTTAGATATTTCTGTGTTCTTCTGTATGAAGTCCACGCCAGTAGTATAAAAAAGATTATTCACCGCCAACATCATCATTTCTTACGCTTTCCCAAACATAAACCCATGACACAAAGCAAATAAGCTAAAAAACCACACAACCATTTTGAGAAATAAATTATTATTTCTGCGGATATTAACATGTAATGTAAAATTAACATCAACGAACCAAATTCACCCCGTGTTTCGAATAAGCTGAAAATATTATGACAATTGCCATTTATTTTTTTTAATTTGAATTGGCATAAATCATCGAACCAAATTTACCCTCGTCTTTCGCATAAGCTATGATATTATTTAGCTGTTACGATTGGCAGACATTTTAGTTTATTGCTTTGTGTCATGGGTTTATGTTTGGGTAAACGTAAGAAATGATGATGTTGGCGGTGAATAATCTTTTTTATACTACCGATGAAATCTCTCTCCCCAATTCTAGCAGTGGAAAATCTCCCCCAATTCTAGCAGTGGAAAATCTCTCCCAAATTCCGGCAGCGGTGGTGGAAAATCTCTGCCAAATTCTGTCAGTGGTGACGATAAAAATTCTCTCCCGGAAAGAAAATGTCTGATTCCGAAGAAGAAGAAATAGATGATACTCCTGAAATTATTCGAGAAATCCGCACAACATGGCAATCTCACAAAAATCCCAGGCTGGAACATTTCAAAAATATCATCCGCAAAAATCAGGGGAAAAATCAAATTCCACTCAAAGATCTCGAATTTTATGAAAAAGAAATTCTCTCCCAAATTCCCCGTGATGAAATCACAAGAAAAAAAGTCAGGGATTTCGTCAAAGCTTCCAAGTGGAAAAAAGTCCATGGCAACGATCATGCAATTTTTAATCACATAACAGGTCACGACGGAAATGATTATGAACACCTGGAAAAATTTCTCATTGACGACTTTAAATATTTTTCACTTGCATATAATGACCTTCATCTCAGCAGAGACAAGTTTCTCAGCAGAGACAAGTTTCTCAATTGCAATCAAATTCTTTTCGCCCTGTTGAAGAAGAACGGTTTCAGCCCCAATGAAGATGATTTCAAACTGCTCAAAACTCCATCCAGCCGGGCGAAACAAGAAAAAATAATCCAAACAATCTTCAAAAAATGTCATTGGAAAGAAAATGGATCTTGAAAAATCATTTTCCAATGAAGCTGAGCAAAGCGAAGCCAGTGACCATGAAAATTGTTCCACATGCTCAGAGGAAGAAACAAGAAGCGAAGATGAAACCCCAACAACCTCTGACGAGGAATTCATTGTCTCTGATTCAGAGATGGAGGAAGCTGAAGAAGAGGAGTGGGGAGACGATGAAATTGAAAAACTTTTTGAATCTTTTGCCAATCTCCAGGAGGAACATGAGATTCTCAAAAAGGAATACAAGATTCTCAAAAAGGAACTCCAAAAGCAAAGTTGTCTCCTCTGGGAAATCCACCGGGAATTGAAAGAAAGCGGTGATTTGAAATCATGAATATGAATGGCAAACATTCATATTCTAATATTTTTAATTTCAATGATTGACTTTTTCAGCCAAGTTTTTCCACATCACTCAGCGGAATCCAAGAATTGAATTTATCGGAATAGCCTTTCCATTTTACCAAAGCTTTCTTTTTCTTGTGATCGCGGCGAAGAACTTTTTCAATGCGGAAAACATCTTGCCCAGTATGCGACAATTCTGCTTCGTAAAACGATCCAGTGATTTTCTCTCCCAGCAGATCAACTAATTTATACGTTACAGGATTTGTGCTCAATATTTCATCAATCACAAATATCTCCTCTGTCCAGTTCGGGGTGAAACCTTTGTCAAATATCTTTCGCTTATATTTTGAAATTCTAACCCTGTCGCCGACTTTGAATTTTGCTGGGGCATGTTTTGCATAAATCATATCGCTGAAAAGATTTGCGAAAACCTTTTTCTCATTTTTCTGTTTGCTCGCCTCTGCGGGGCTCATCCGAATGCTCGAATGAAAACGACGGTTATATTCATCCACTAATTTATCAAGTTTATCAAAGAAAATTGTATTATTGTTAGCAGAAAACATCCGGAAGAGTTTCTCCTTCATGGTCCGATTCCAGCGTTCAACAACAGACGATTTCTCTTCATTTTCCGTTGTATACAATTTTACCCCATTCTTATCAAGCAGATCTTTCATTGTTGCGTTGAAAAACTCACTTCCTTTATCAGTCCAAAGCATTTTCGGTTTTCGCTTCGTTTTAAATATATCTCGGAAAGCATCAGCCACTGTTTGACCTCGCTTGTCTTTCAGGGGACGAATCCAACCGAATTTTGAGAAAACATCGATCACCATCAGCAGGTATCTGATCCCTTTATTCCACCTCGAAAATTTCCCCATCTCAACCAGATCAGCCGCCCAGATGTTGTCAATCCCATATGCTATGACTCGCCTCTTTGGAAAGCGCCGCCTGATTGGCCGGTGAAGTTCATTTGCCAGATTTTGAGCCCAGCCTTCACTCAAAATCTTTTCCCGTTTTTTGGGGCACCGAGGCCAGCGGAGCGGGCCGAGGCGAAGCCGAGACCCAGTTTTTGTTTTGCTTGAATTGTGTTTCTCGCCAAAGCATGCCCCCATTGCCTTTCTTTCCAGGGAATGGCATCCAAAGCGGCAACCATTTTCCTGTCTGCTTCGTTCTTGCATTTGCGCGGATCCGCTTTCTTTGCGCAGACTGAATAATCAACATCGTGCTGCATAGCAACTGCGTCTGTTTTTCCTGTGGGCTGCTGCATAATTTCGAGAATTTTTCCCTTTTCATCAAATCTGACTTGTTTTTCGAGTGGGTTCCAGGGGCCTGTATAATTATGCCCTGGGAGGGTGAAACCTTTCTTTGGTCTTGGCAGCTTCCCAATCAGGGAATGAATATCTAAAGCACCGCCATCCAAATCTGCTCGATCTGTCTTATATTTTCTGTTTGGTCTAATCGCTGTGCTCAGCTCATTCATCATATCAGCAGAGGTTTTGGCAAGAAATGGTTTCATCTTGTCCAGGGCAAAATCCAATGCTTTCTTTTGAGCGTTTTTGTTTCGCAACAATTCACTAGCTCCATAACGACCCATTTCAACTGTTTTTTTCCCAATCCAAGGCAGCGCATGAGCCACGCCAGTCAGCGCAAGTTCACCAAAGCCCCCACCTTGTGGGGGCAGATTCAGTTTCCCGATTTCGCTCCGCGGCTCGCTCCGCTCGCTTTCACAAATCTTGTTTTCTTGATTCCGCAGGAAGCGCAATGACAAAACCACATTTTTCTGCCATTTTTTGCGGTCATATACCCAGTTGGTTTCACGCATTCAGTTTGTTTTTTCTCTTTCACGCAATATGACTTCATTTTCAATCGAAATATTCTTTTGAATTTTTCCTTCTCCTGACTTGATTTCCATGATTTTTCCAAACCCAGAGCTGTTCAACAGCTTGAATAATTCTCTCTGGTGCCACTCTGTGTTTTTGTTAAAAGGATAAAGATTTTTTGCGTTCAAATAACTCAGGCGGGATTCTTTGGGATAGAAAATTTTCATTTTCAATCGAAATATTCTTTTATGAATTTTTCATTCTCCCCCGAGTCAGTCAGACTGAGAGGTTTGAGAATATCATAGAAATCTTTCCCCTGCGACCATTGATGGAGGAAAAACAGGCAATAATACCCGCAAAGAACGCTGTCTATGTTTTGATACTGACTGCTGTTCCAAATCACCGGTTTGGAACTTTTGAATTCCTGGGGAAATCCCATCCCAAAAGAGTCGAAATACCACGTGAATTTCTGTCCGGGGGCGCAGCACACCCAGTGAGTTCCGGCATTTTTAAGCGAATCAAGATTGATAATGCAGGGGCTGTGTTCTCGGGGCATGGCTTCATCCCTGGCGAAAATCCCTTTGAAATTGGGAATTTTCAGAAAATCAATCCACTGGAGAAGATCAAGGTTGGTCAGTGGTTTGTTCACGAATTTGGGTTTCGTTTCGCTCACAATATTGCCCCGAGAACTGGGATGTTGTTGAATGGACTTTTCGATCCCAGCAGAAGTCCCGTTCCTTTTTTGGATTTTTTTCCTATCCCAATTTTTCGTCCCCAGGTTCCGATGAATGGGGGAGGTTGAAACGGATGCGCCCCCAATCTCGGCGCGCCGTTTCCTTTGGGCTGCCGGACTCTAGGAGCGCCTTTTCCCTTTGGGCGACCAACTCTTGGCGCTCCTTTTCCCTTTGGGCGACCAACTCTAGGAGCTCCCTTCCCAAACAAATTTTTCACCATATCCAGCGCCAGTGGAATTCCGATGGAAGCCAGCACAGTTCCCAACAATCCACCAGATTGTTTTGCTGTTGGTTTTATCGTCAGTTGTCCTCCTGATTTCAGGGCAGTCAAAATATCCTGTTTCTGCTTATTTGTCAACAAATGTTTATTGTCAATCAGTTTTTGAATTTTATCTTGGGGAATGAGAAATCCGCCCGTTTGCCCGCCTCCCTTCCCGCTTATCTTTTTCACGACTTGACTCGCTCCTTCACTCGCCAAACCAGCCAATGCTGACAGTCCAAGTGTCTTTGCTAGGGTGGGTGCGAGGGAACGAGCCAGGGGAACAATAGCAGAGAAAAGACTTCCACCTTGCTTCATTACCTTTCGGATTTGCGTTTTTGATATCTTGATTTCAACTCCCTTTCCCTGAGATGCGGCTTTGGCAACTCGGTTCTTTTGATTGACTGTCAGCATCAGTTCATCATTTCCGCGTGTTTGATTTTTTTTCAGCCTCAGGGTGATAGCGCAGTTTGCTTTGAATGCTCTTCCAAGCTTGCTTTTTTGCCCTTTCGACAGATTTACTTTATATGGGTGATATGTTGTCATTTTAAATGACAAGATATGTTTTTCACAGATCACACGTCACACGATAACCAGCTCATTTCCAATCTTATCAATTTTCACCAGTTCTTCATAGAGAACTATCGCATGTACATTGAAGTTTGCCGCTGCATCTGCGTTCAATCGATACCTGAATATCAGCTGCTTGGGATCTCTTGTTGGTTTTTCAGTTTGATAAGTCAGATTGAAATAGATCAACGGGAAAAGAGACTTGAAATTGGCCAGATTCAACTGCGTTCCAGTGTTATAATCATTTTTCCTCATTGCATAAGCCATGACATCCTGGAAAATCCTCACTTTGCTTTCACTGTCATACTCTGTTTCCGGGTAGAAAACTCCGTTTCCATATTCCAGCCGGCAGTTCGACAAGGATGAGGCGTTATCCGCTGCATTCAGCTTGAAAGTGTCCATCAGATAAGGGCTATCTTCTTCTTTAGCGTCATCATTGGTTCTTTTAAGATAAACAAAAATATGCTTAACATTGTCAATACTTGCGGATATCTGGAAGAATCCTGATGACTGCGTAGGAGCTGATTCGGAATACATCTCCCTCAGATATTTCCATTGTGTTTCTCGCATAAATGCGCTGACAAATTTGTCATAAAGAGAATCTTTCGGTGTCAATCTGGGGACCCAAAGCAAAAACCTATTCACAACAACTCTTCCATCATCAGTGCCATTAGCCATATGAATTAATTCATTATCCTGTTGAAGCTTAATCTCAAATTGGAGCTGCATAGGCACAAGCATCTTATCCTCCAACTCTTCGAAAAAGGAAAAGCGATTCAGGGGAATGATCGTGTTAATGTTCTTTGCACCGCCGCCTCCATCGTTTGCCACTGCTTGAGATTGCACCCGCCGAGCTTCAAATCCAAGATTCGTATTAGCGGTTGTTGCATCAGTATCCAAATACCAGAAACTGTTCTTGGCGACTGATCTGCTGAAGTCATCGGAGTATTCTAGCAAATTTTTAATAAAAGTAACGTTATGCAGATTATCAGTCTCATAAACAATCTTTCCAGCAGAACTAATCTTCAGGTGATTAATCAGGGAATGAGCGCCATTGATCACTGTGATCCTGTCAGCTGCTGCATACCCAGCACCATTCGCCAGTTTTTGAAGTTGAAATTGCACCTCGAAATAAGCATTATACCAATCATAGAATGCGGATCGGTCATTAATCGTGAATTTATAACCACTTTTTTGTTGATGTTGCCCATTAGCTGGAGCTCGGATTGTGTCATTCAGCTGGAAGCGCACTAATTCATTTCTTTGAAGATATTCATTCGATCGAAAAGCCATTTTATATTATTTTTTTCTTTTTCGGACTCCCTGCCCAGAGATCAACCTGTTCAATATGGCATCAGAACTTTCTCCGGAGGTTGACGCAGGGGCTGATTGTGGTCGAGCTAGCTTCGCTCGGCTCGCTTCGCTCGCTGGTGGCTTTGTTTTGCCTGGTGGCTTCCCCTTTCTCATATTTCCCAGCTTTTTCATGATCAAATCGCCAGATTTTTCAACTACTTTTTTGCCGAGTTTATCCCCAGCGTGAGAAATTCCTGATTCCAATGCTTTTTTCGCAATGGGTTTCGCGAATTTATTGAAGACGACTGATGCGACCTTCCTCATTGGTTTGAAAATATTGTCCATAATGACACCTGTTCCTTTATGCCGGAAGACAAACCGTCCCAGCTGGGGGTGATAATAACGAGAGAATTCATAACTTTTCATTTTATTTGTTTTTTCAAGATAAGCGAGAATGCTGTATCAGCCCCATTCAAATCAACAACCCGCCTTTTCCCATCGGTGATCCAGATCCGAATGGAGCTTATTCTGTTTTTATTCACAGGGCTGAACATCACTCTCATGGGTTCAAGAGTGAAACTATAGGAGGCCTGCAGAACAGATGTGGAAAAGGAGAAGATGATATCACTCTCTTCCCCATCCACAAGCGAATCACTTGTGAGATCGCAATGAACGTTCAACATATCAGTATCTTGACTGAGGTTTGGAACTCTGGGGCCAATGTTGACTTTGTCTTTCAGAATCTTTTTATCGAAACCAATGAGATCGCCGAAGTTGGATTTCTCGAGATCAAGTTGCCAGTTTTCTTCCAGCGTGATTGTTACTCTGAAAGTTGTGGGAGAGAAAGCAAGATTGATTGGGAATTTTTCATTCTTTCCTGGGGTGGATCCTGCGAGGGGGCCTGTTGCGTTTCGAATTGCCGCATTCAAAGTGGAATAATCCCAAACCCCAGCGGGAAAGGCGATATCGGAAAATGTTTTCCCACCGTCAGAGCTGAATCTGATCAGCTGATTTTTCAATGCCGCATTGATGTTATACCACGTAAAACTCATATTGATAATTCTGTTCAACCCAACAACATATTGGGAATTTGGATCCAAAACAATGGGCCGATTGAATTTTGTTGTGAAATTTTCTGGTTTGTTTCCCCCAGTCTTGACGGAAAAGGATGACAGGACAATTTCTCTTTCGATTTCCATTTTAGAGTTTGAAATACTTTCTGAAAAGCTTCTCATGCTGGGAACGATTGATGACTCCCTCTTTCAGGAGAAGATCAAGAATACCAACTCCAGTGTTTCTGATCCCCTGATTCGTATTCCCCGCGAGAATGGAGCCAACAATGACCTCAAGTTTCTGGAGGAGATCTGCGGGGTTGGAGAAAAAACGGATGGATCCACCTTTTTTTCTCCTGATTCCCGAACCTTCCAATGTCTTTTGTTTCGCTTGAAAATGTTTGATGTATTCACTCAAAATTCGGGATGAGTGGTCTATTCTGCTATGTTGCAAATTCTTTTGCTCTTGCGTTATTTCCCCTTTCTTGAATTTTTTGGTCCAAGATGATTTGTAGCCCTTCAACTGATTTCTTCTGTAGTTTGCAATGGTCACAAGACCCTTGAGATAATTGATTTTCCTCGTTGATGTGATATTTGGTTCACTGAGAGTTTTCTCCGCAGTATCATAATTCGTGAGGTCCAAGCTATCCAATATCTGATTGGCTTCATCTTCCTCTTCCTCTTCCCATTCCCCTTCATCTCCCGGCACAAGAGCATAATCGGGAGAGTCGTCTTCTTCATATTCAGGTGGATCTTCCCCAATCTCTTCCACAACTTCTTCATATGTTGGCGGCCCTGCTGGAATTTGCTTCTTGGGTTGGGATGGAACGGCCTCATCAAACAGGCCTTCGACATCCATATCTTCAAATGGGTCGTCGACTTCGGGGAGATAATCAATCTCCGCTGGTTTGGCTTTTTTCTTTTTCCGGGGAAGTGGCCGAAGCGGCCCCAAATTCGACTCAATCACCTCATCCAGTTTCGATGTGATGGGTTTGAATGTTTTTTCAAGTCCGATTTGACTTGTCTCTTCACTCAACTTTTTCTGGGTGATAGCATTGTGAACAAAGTTGATTTTTTTCCCCAAAGCAGATTTGCTTTTAGCCATTTCTTGCCATTTCAATAAACTCATTTTATATCCCAGAAACATGAATTCAGGATGTAGAACAAGATAAAGAACAAGATGTAGAACAAGATAAAGAACGCCATGTTCATTAATAAAATGAAGATTCCAAATTATGATTGCCAGGATCCAATCACGAATTTCAAACAACTTCACCCTTTCATGCCGGATCGAACTTTCAGAATGTTGATCTGTGGCCCTTCAGGATCGGGGAAAACAAATGTTCTCCTGGATATGATTTTTCGCCTGCTCTTCTACGATAAAATTTTCCTCTATGCGAAAAATCTTGACCAAACCAAATATCAACATCTGCTGAAAACATTTCGCCCAATCAGCAAAGAAGCTGGGTATGACGTCGTGGAAGCATCCCCGGATGAAATCATCCCAGTTTCTGAATTGTCAGGGGAGAATCAAAAGCTGGTTGTTTTCGATGATTTTGTTTCCGAAAAAAACCAAAAGCCATTGATTGATTATTTCATTCAGGGCAGGCACAAGAAATGTTCTGTGATTTATCTTTCGCAAAGTTATTTCGGAACACCAAAAGATATCCGTCTGAATTGCTCGCATTTTTGCATCTTCGAATTCCCAAGCAACAAAGAAATTACGGCGATCTGCAGGGAGAACAATGTCGGCAAAGAAGATTATCGGAAAGCAACGCATGATCCGTTCTCTTTCCTGTATGTGGATAAGCCGAGGAAATTCATTGCCAAAAACTTTGATGAAAGCATTTAAAATGAGTTATTCAAATGGATTGCTGTCTGAAACAAGCACCTCCCAGGGAGGACGAGATGGAAAAGATGGATTGCCAGGAGTTGGTTTCAAGCTAACGCCGGCAGGGGACTTCGACCTGCAAAGGAAACGCCTGACAAATGTCGCTGAAGGAACGGGGAATTCGGATGCAATCACAAAGCACCAAGTTGACACGCTTGCAACGCAATTGCGGGCAGATTCTCTCCAGGTGGATGGGTCTTCCCATATGACTGGGGATCTTGATCTCAGGGGACAAAAACTCATCAACCCCGGGGAAATAGAAATGAATCGCAAATTGATCGTCAATCTGGACACGGATGAAAACCAGGATTTGTCAGCGGTGAATATGGTCACTCTGAAGAAATTCCACCCTGATGCTCCGGCTCACACTCATGAAGTCACGAAGGATATTGATTTAAAAGAACTTTTCAACGTGAAAAACTCAAAACAACAAACATGGCATGATTTGGGAGCCGCATACAACAACCTGGTTTCTTATAATGACACCAAAAATATCTTTCTCAGCCGCAAAGAGACGTTTCCAATGGAGACAGCTTTGGATATGGGAAATCACACCATTTTTAACGTGAAAGATCCCGAAGTTGCCGATCAGGGCGCAAATATGCGATATGTGGATGCCCAATCCGCGAAAAAGCTTTCGTTGGAAGGCGGGACAATGACCGGAAACCTGGATATGAACTCGCAACAAATCAACAATATTGCAACGCCAACTCTGAAGCGACAACCCACGTCAAAATCTTATGTGGATAACCAGATAGGAGGTGTGGTAGCCCACACGATGGAATTAGAAGAGAAGATCAAAAAATACGTAAATGAATCGCATATCACGTCAACCTCTCACCCAAAGGACGCATTCCGCTATCTGATGGAAGATGTGGATGAATCCAGCTCTGAACATCATATGACAGTGACTGGGATAAGTGATTTTCCAGATTCGCCGCATCATTTCAACAAGAAGGCCTATGACTTGGAAATCACAAAAGATCTTTTTAATGAATACTCTGGGAGACTTGGATTCAATATGTTCAAACTCCCAGAGGGAGAATACACCGTGTGCGTGGAATTCTTCCCCGCGTCAATGGATGGCGTGAGCGTCAACGTTGTGAGCGCCAGTCTGAATATAAATCAGCAATCAACTAAGAAGTTTTCGGGGTATTCCAGATCCATCATCCACATGCACAAATGGAGGATTTCCCCACCTGAATTTATTTTCCTGGATTTGAAATGGCGAGGCACTGCCCAGTCAGCTGCAGAAGGATCCGCAAAGTTGATCATATATGGCATTGCTGGTTCTCAACCTGATGTTGAAAGCAGCGTTTATGATTCCCCTTTCGTTTTCCAAGCGGGGAAGATGGTCATGGAGACTGACTTGGATTTGAATTCGCACTCCTTGTTGAATTTGCCGCTTCGCCCGTCAAAACACTTCATTTTTGCAAGATTTGTGAAAGGAAAACACGGTGATTGTTTGATCTTCCCAAATGAAGAGGAAGATGAAACAAATTATTGGCAACAATTTGGATCTGACTTCCGGATTTTGAATGTCACGGTTTTCATTCTTCAACGCGGTTCCAACCTAGTGAGTGGAGCAACCATCATCATGACAAGTGTTGTTAAAGGAGATCGCATCACTCGGAACGCAGTCAGACCTTCCACCAATTCATTTGGTTCACTGCAGTTCGCCTTCAATCTCCATGTTGGGCAGGAAGAAGCTTTCTATCTGGCTCTCTCGGATGGAAATGCCATTCAAAGAGCAAAAGCGACAATTCTGATTGAAAAATGATTTTCTCCCTGAAAAATGAAGCGAGCGCGAAAACAAAGCATTTTTGCTTTCAATCACATCAACCCCGCAATTCGGGAAGAAGAACTGGAAGAGATCAAAAAACTTTTTCGATTTTATCACAAAAGATTCTGGTGCCTGAAACGAGCGCATGGTCGATTCAAGAAAATGAATCTGCTCCTGAATTTGACCTCTTCCGGCCTGGTTGCAATCGGGACGATTGCTGGAGCCGCGACTTTGAATCCAATCGTTTTGGGAGTGATTTCAGGATTGGGTTTGGTCGTCAAAACCGCGAATGAAATGAAGAATCTGAAAAGCAAAATTGAGATGGCGAAGTTCGCTTTCACCACCTATGAAAAAACATTGAGTGATTTGCGCTTCGCTTTGCGGGGAGGAAAATTCGACAGGGATGAATTTTTGTTTTCAATGGAAGCGATTGATGGGATTGTGATTGATTTGGGGTTGGATTTGGAAAAGTTTGAGAAGGAATGGGAAGGAAGATTTGAGTGATTTTTTCATTTCTGGGAAATGAAAAATCATGCAAGAAATCAGGGGAAAATTTATTTGAATTTCCTGATTTTATTGAATATGTCAACGTGAAATGTTCTTTCATTTTTCCTCAAAGATGAGACAAATGACAATCGTTTCAAGGGTTGAAAATCTTTTTTTCCCATCTTCTCCTCCAGTTCTGCTAGGGCTTTCTCTTTGTTCACCTGAAAAGTCACCCTGCAGATGATGGAAATGATTTTGATCAAGCAAACGGTTTCACCATTGTATTGGCATTCTTTTTTCTTCCAGTCCAATTCGAGATCTTCATCCGCGAATAATTCATTCGCAATCATTCGACAAAGTTCATCAAAAGATGAAACAGCGATCTTGAATTTTTCAAACCATTCCTCATCCATTGGGAGTGAAGAAAAATCGATTTCGCAAGAAAGTTGTGAATCTTCCGCTTTTGGTTCGCCGAGGAAGAATTTTTTCTTGTCCGACCTCCGGGTGATGGTTGAGTTATTCTTTTTCAATGCATTTGTGATTGCGCAATTTGAGATTCCATATTCTTTTGCCGCTGAATTGATGGAAGTGAAATTTTTGGTTTTTTTTCCCATCGGAGATTGAAAAATGCGTTGGTGCTGGCTTCGACATTTTCTTTGGAGAAAAAAAGGAAATAAAAAATTAAAATCCCATTTTATCTGGATAAAGCTCAATTTTATCCAATCATTTCTCCAATTTAGTCAACTGTGATTTAGATGAAATGGGCAGAAAGTTTTCTTGAATTTGAATTTTCCGCTGATTTTCAGCGAAAGATTTTCATCCCCGGAGAGATTTTCATCTCAAAATCCGTTTTCAGGGAGATTTTTCATCCCAAATCCATTTTTGTGGGCGTTTTTTCGTTCTGAAATCTATTTTTGGAGAGATTTTTCATTCCCCCGGACATTATTTCATTCAAAAAATTTGGAAAAAAATTTTTCCTCAAATAATTTGGGGAAATAATGTCCGGAGGAATTTCATTCCAAAAATCAGTTTCCGGAGAAATGTCAAATTCAACAAAATTCATTTTCCCTGAGTCAATTCAGGAAAAACATTTTCCAGAGGGGATTTTGAAAATCATTTTCCTTTTCCGGAGGGGATTTTGAAAATTCAACAGTTTTTATGCTGAGAAAAAGGGGAAATAAAAATTAAAATCCCATTTTATCTGGATAAACTGTGATGTTATCCAACCATTTCTCCAATTTAGTTAACTGAGTTTTAGATGAAATGGGCAGAAAGTTTTCTTGAATTGTCAATTCACGCTGATTTTCAGCGAAAGATTTTCAAACCCCGGAGAGATTTTCAATCCCCGGAGGATTTTCATCCCAAAATCCGTTTTTGGGGGTGATTTTTCATCACAAAATCCGTTTGGGGAGATTTTTCATCCCCCGGACATCCCTTCATTTATTAAATTTGGAAAAAAAATTTGGAAAAAAATTTTCCTCCAAATAATATGGGAGGAATGCTCCGGAGGAAATTTCATTCCAAAATCAGTTTCCGGAACAATGCTGAATTCAGCAAAATTTGAAAATCATTTTCCTGAGTGGATTTTCAAATTCAAATTCAAATTCAAATTCATTTTTCTGGAGTGGATTTTCAAATTCAAATTCAAATTCATTTTTCTGGAGTGGATATTCAAATTCAAATTCAAATTCAAATTCATTTTTCTGGAGTGGATATTTTCAAATTCAAATTCATTTCCCCGGAGTGGATTTTCAAATTCAAATTCAAATTCATTTTTCCGGAATTCATTTTCAAATTCAAATTTCAAATTCAAAATTCAAATTCGTTTTTTCTGGAGCAGATATTTTTTCCAGAATTCAAAATTCAAAATTCAAAAATTCGTTTTTTCTGGAGCAGATATTTTTTCCAGAATTCAAATTCATTTTTCTGGAGCAGATATTTTTTCCAGAATTCAAAATTCAAAATTCAAAATTGGTTTTTTCTGGAGCAGATATTTTTTCCAGAATTCAAAATTCATTTTTTCTGGAGCAGATATTTTTTCCAGAATTCAAAATTCATTTTTCTGGAGCAGATATTTTTTCCAGAATTCAAAATTCAAATTCATTTTTCTGGAGCAGATATTTTTTCCAGAAAAACGAATTCGTTTTTCTGGAGCAGATATTTTTTCCAGAATTCAAAATTCAAAATTCAAAAATTCGTTTTTCTGGAGCAGATATTTTTTCCAGAAAAATCCATTTTTTCTGGAATAGATATCTGCTCCAGAAAAATCCATTTTTTCCGGAAGGCATTTTCTGCTCCAGAAAAATCCATTTTTTCTGGAATAGATATCTGCTCCAGAAAAATCCATTTTTTCTGGAAGGCATTTTCTGCTCCAGAAAAATCCATTTTTTCTGGAAGGCATTTTCTGCTCCAGAAAAATCCATTTTTTCTGGAATAGATATCTGCTCCAGAAAAATCCATTTTTTCCGGAAGGCATTTTCTGCTCCAGAAAAATCCATTTTTTCTGGAATAGATATCTGCTCCAGAAAAATCCATTTTTTCCGGAGGGGTTTTGAAATTCAAAATGCATTTTCCGGAGGGGATTCATTTTCATTTTCCGGAGTGGAAAATTTCCCCTGAGGAAAAAAATGATTGGAAAGAAAATGCCTTCAAATTCAAATGCGAAAAGAAAAAAACTGAGTGAAAGTGACGACGAAATTGATTCCATTGACCTGCTGATGGAAAGCTATGTGAATTTGGAAAAGTGGGTTGAAGAGATTGCCGCAGATATGAAAAAACAAACTGAATTGTTTGAGAAAATGATGACTGAATCAACTCATTGCAAATTCTGCGGATCTGCACAAATCTGAAAAAAGTTCTGCCTTTTCCAGAATTGAATTCTGGAAAAGATTTTCTCCCTGATCTCAGCGAGATCAAACTTCATCGTCCTCATTCTTGTCCTCAAACTCATCGAATTCTGAAGCAGCTTCCACCTTTTCCTCCACCAAAACTTCATCCACGATGCATGTGATGGCTTTCAGATTTCCGCAGAAAAGATGTTTGATTGAAAACACAACTTGCCCCCGGAGAGGAACGCCAGTGAGCTCTTTTTGCCTCAGGATTGGCTTTTTCTTCCCATCGTCGCACAATTCCCAAAATCGACACGAGAAATCCGTGTGCTTGAGTTTGGAGGGATAAATCTTGGCATAAATCTTTTCCTGCTCGGATTTGTCGATTTTCACGAGAGTGAAATCTCCCTCCTGAAATCGAGCAAAAGACGGGGAAATCTCTTTGATTGCCTGCTTCTTTTTCATCGCAGCAGAGTTGAGATGTTTTTCCAAATCTTTGAAAAATTTGATGTTTTCTTCCGGAAGAGTGATTCCCAGAGAAAACGAGTCGCCTTGATGAGCGAAAATCTTGAATTTGGTTTGGAGTTTCACTTTGAGCCATTTGTCATTGTGAAGGCATGGGAGGAGACAGAAAGAGATTTTTCCGGAAGATTTTTTCACGGGGTTGTCGAGAGAGCAGTCGGGGATAGATATTTTCGCGGGATTCATTTTTTGGGAGGAGATAAAAAAATGAATTAAATCGCGAAAATCCATTTTTCCATGAACTTGCGATCCTCTTCCGATCGGACTGGAAGAAAACCAATGGCCATGTCAACCGCTTTTTGGAAGTTTCTTTCATTTTCAACCCCTTTATACCATTCCAAGTCTTCATCCGTCAAACCACATGCTTCTTTGAATTTGGGGTGAATCCAAGTTGCATAATTTTTCATTTGCTTGAGTGGGATTCCCGTTTCCTCTACGGAAAAGAAATCTTTGTCTCCGATTGTGAAAAGTTTTTCTTTGGCACTCATTTTATTTAGTTTTTTTCTTCTCCAATTCTCCAATGACCCCAAGCAAGAGTGCTAATTTTATCTGGAAGGATAAATCGCTTGTCATCATCCGCAGAGAGAGCAGTTTTATTGACTGTTTCTGAGAACATCTCGTGGTGATGGCTGCGGATGAGATTCATAGTTCTCATTTGGCTTTCCCCGCTGAGAAGGCATTCTTTGAAGTCCTCATGGGTGATATGTTTCTTTATTGTTTGTTTTTTCACTCCCTTGCATTTCTTGCCACCACCAGTTACAAATAATTTGTAGCTGTATAATTTAGGGCGTAATCCAACAAATTCTTCAATTATTTTCCCCCCAGCTTCATCTTTCATGAGGCCGTTCACTTTTTTGTTCATGATTGCCATTCCTGAGGGGTGATCCGGGGGATAGTTGGATGTGTCAAACATCTCCTTTACATCTGGCTTCAGTTCCTGATAGACGTCTGCTGTTTCAATTTCATAGCACAAAGAATCAGTATCTGTGAACAACAGCTTAGCTTTCTCCCCGTATTTGGGTTTCATATATTCATAGTGAAATCTGAACATCATTTCCTTTGATATTTCAAGAATTGACATTCCACAGAAAATTGGTTTGTTGAATGTCATTTTCTTCCGCTTCATATGAACAGCAATGAGATTCTCGTCAAAGATTGTGCTATGTTGATAGGTGGGTTTAGCCGCAAGCTTTGTCGCAATCTTTCGATCATTGACAAGTCTGATGTCAACTCTCTTGCGGATATTTTCCATTGTTTTGCCGAATATTGCGTTATTCATGAGTTTGAAAAAGTCTTTCTCGAAATCATTCTCCGCTGCTTGACGGAGCTGGATGTTGAGTTCGATATATGATTTCAGCCAAGGTTCTTCAGTGAATGATATTCCCCTGTGAATCTTAGTGAGTTTCAGTCCATGTTTCAGAGCTTGTTTCAGTGCTCTGTGATGGATAATATAATGTTTCTTATCTCGCAGATTGGGGATTAATTTCTCAACATTATTCTCGCAGATCACTCTCTCGGGGGCAAATGGATAATCATTATGCAAATCATGAAGTTCTTTGGGATATTCCAAATCCACTTCAAGCACACAGGGAATTTGGCGCCATTTCTTGAAATTTTTCATCCAGCGAAAGTTTCCCGTTGGAAGTGGTTGAGTCATTGCCCAAGAATAAAGGGAGTTAGCATCGAGATAGAGAATGTATTTCGCGGGGTGAGTTGGGTCATATTGACCTCCCATATATGGATTGTTCGCTTTTCCATGGCGATTTGAGATCATTGAAATTCCACCACGGACTCCCTTCTCGATGAACAGGAGCATATCTGGATCAATCAACAATTCAAGCTTTGCCCCTGATTTTTTCAGACCCGCGTCAAATGACAAACCAGGGGTGGTATAATACCACGCTGGATCTAGTTGATAATACTTCAGGCAGATATTACGAAATGCTTCGAAAACATCTGCCAGGAGCATCACATCCGTTTTCAAATAGAGATCGTGATATTCTCCTAAATTGTTTATCCCCATTTTATCCCAAACATTTTGGGCATGTTGATAATCTTCATCGGATATTCCCGATTCATTAATTTGAGAATAGAATGCCTCCTTTGGCGGCAGTTGTGTTTCCTTGAATTTCTCAATGGAATCCATATAATCATAGGGATAGACTCCTTTTCTGGAAAGAAGCTCGGCTTTGTATCCAAATTCGTTCCTGGTTTCCTTCAGTTTATCCATGCCTGACTTTTTCAAATTATTTGCTAGATTCTCAAGAGAAGAAGCCATGAATTTCATAGAATCGATGAATCTCAGTTCATGAGTGATGTTGACCGTTTTACCCTTTTTGTTAATATATTCTCCAAGCTTGATCGCCTTTGAGAAGGATATATATTTTTCCTCATTGTTGGGGATGCATTTAATATCCCCAGGTATTTTGCCAAGATTTTTAATGAAGAGATGAGAATCATATCCCTCAAGATTATGAAAAATGACTGGGGTGAACTTTGGTTTCCGAAACTGCAGATTGCAACTGTTATGGGCTGCGCCACGATATTTTCCTGTGAAGTGGCAATGATCCCGCACCTTTTTATCAGATTCTTCGCCAAATTCTTCGTCAAATTCTCCCTGGCATATCCAACAAACTGTGGTTGCTTCATATTCTTTCTTATCTTCCTTGGTGAAAATTATCTTCTTTCTGAAGTCAAATTTCTTGTGAATATGTTTAACTGTTTCAATTAACTTCTCCACAAATATTTGTGCAACGTCGTCATCCACTGTTTTTGCCCGAAAGAGCACTGGAGGGAAATTCAAATCAACCCCATCCATGCCAACAACCTTGAAACAAAAACCACATGGCGTGTGTTTTTGAAATTTATTTGTGAAACTGTGACCGTTCCCTGGGGAACAACCACTGATCGATTCAGTGCATGCTTCAAAATCAGCGTAAATCACAAATGGAACTTTGATAGATCTGTTGTGGTTTTTAAATTGCAAAATCTCTCCCTTTGCGGGCATTTCGACTTTTATCGCTTCAGTTCTGCAACACAATTCTTCATGCTTAGCTAGATGCGCTTCGTCATAAAAATGATTGAGACAATGCAGGCAAAAAAGTTTGCGACCGACGTGATGATTAACTTGAGCTGAGAGAAGGCGACTCAGGCTGTTAACAACAGCATAATGTTGGATTTCATCTTTCTCAAAAAGCAGCAGGGTTATATGGCGTTGACGTTTTTTATGTTTTGAAATTCTCAAGGGATGAACCACTGATTCATACCCGAGAACATTAACGGCAATGTCGGGATTATTTCTTTCAAAACGATCTATTTCCTCCAGGGGCGTTGGAAATGAAATTTTATCCCAATTGACATCATCAGCTTGAGCTTTTAATTCTTTTGTAACTCTTTCAGGATGAATTTCACATGGAAAGAGTGCCCTTGTTACGGCCCATTTAAAGCATTGATTATCAGTATTTTGCATATTAATGAGGGCCTTCTTCTTAGCAAGAAATGGCGGAAGAGAAATATATGTTCTCCCGCCGAGAGGTTTGAATTCAACCAGATGCAATTCCAAATGATTTACGCGATCAAATTGCCAATTCGAGCCTTTCAGTTGGAAAATGGCAATGCGTTCAAGAATGTCTGCTATCATTTCATTTAAAAGAGCGGCGAGATCCGTCGCTGCGAGATTCAATTCTACTTCCGAATAGATTGGAGCATCGATCTCAATTATTTCCCCAGTTTGTAAATTCTGGCGTTTCATTCGGCAGGATAGAATCAGTTTGATTTTAGTGTCTCGATTAGCATTGAGAACAGTCAGAAGTTTATCAGAAACTCGCTGAAAATAACTTCCAGGGGTCAGTCCTTCCACACCGTCAAAGATGAATTGACGGGTAAAGTTTTCTAACGCCGAAGTACTTTCGTGAACTCCTATTGGTTGTTGATAACTGTCAACTTTGCGTTGAAAATCCGTGATCATATTAGCAGCCTTTTTCGCCAGAGTTTGTGGCGCGGCTTTTAACCAATTCCACCATGACCGGAAAGTATTGGAAATTGTTTTCAATATACCAGGCTGCGGAGGAGGAGGTGGTTGAGTTTCTGGCGGTGTGGGTGAATCAATAGATGCAGTAATTAAACGTATTAAATCAGCCTTTTTTCTAGCGCGAGCGCGGCCAGGGATATATCTTTCCCTGGCAATTTGTCTTAGTTCCCTAATTGTCATGCGTTCCATTTTTCAGGAAAACATAAAATATTTTTTTATTTTATGTTCTTCTTCCCCGCTCAACATAACAGATCAATAAAAAAGCAAAACTGTTGGCCAACAGAATCTCTCAAGGGAACTCTCTCCTTCCACCACTTCTCCCCCACCCAGTTCCCTTGAGAGATTTTTTTTTTTTCATTTTTCATTTTTTTCATTTTTTCATTTTTTTTTTCATTTTTTTTTTGCCACTTAGGCTTGAGGCTGAACCAGCACTACTGCCGTGAACTCCCCGTCAACATCTGTCAACCTTCTTTCGAAGCGGTCATCGAACACGACTTAGCTCTACTCAACAACCCGACACCCTTTCTTAGGCTTGCAGTATATATATCATAGCCGCGAGGGTTTTTAGCTATGATATATATACCGGGTGATTGATAGGCATGAAACAACCAGCCCTCGCTTTTTCTAGCTGTTTCATAACCCATCCGCCACCGATATACCATATAGTTCGAACAACTCTTATATAATGATCAAAACCGCCACGCTTTCACATGTGGTAACTCTTTTACGCCCGCGTCTGCGCAAAACACAAGAATGGTTAATTTTATGCAAGCAGGTGGAAAGTGTAAGCAGGTGTTTTGCTTTCTTTTGTTTGTGTGAATTTCACTCTCTGCTTTCATCCTTTCTCGCCAGTATTTCTGCGAAAACAAAATCTCAAAACCCCGTGAAATTTTCGCGTAAACTCACAGAAAGCGAACGAAATGAACGAAGTGAAACGACTCGGTGAAACCGCTTCAAATACAGGGTAAGTCGCTTTAAATATTGTGTTAATTTCAATGGTGGAGCGGTTCTTTTTCGGTAGTATAAAAAAGATTATTCACCGCCAACATCATCATTTCTTACGCTTTCCCAAACATAAACCCATGACACAAAGCAAATAAGCTAAAAAACCACACAACCATTTTGAGAAATAAATTATTATTTCTGCGGATATTAACATGTAATGTAAAATTAACATCAACGAACCAAATTCACCCCGTGTTTCGAATAAGCTGAAAATATTATGACAATTGCCATTTATTTTTTTGAATTTGAATTGGCATAAATCATCGAACCAAATTTACCCTCGTCTTTCGCATAAGCTATGATATTATTTAGCTGTTACGATTGGCAGACATTTTAGTTTATTGCTTTGTGTCATGGGTTTATGTTTGGGTAAACGTAAGAAATGATGATGTTGGCGGTGAATAATCTTTTTTATACTACTCACGCCTCATTTAAGTTTGCTTCGTCTATTATTTTGTGTTTGTTTCGCTTGCCTTAAGTTAACCGCTGGTATGCCTTCGATGGGGTCTTCTTATACCCTTAATTGCTCTGTCCCTGGACGGGGTATTTCGGGGCTGCTTCGCGGTTGGCTTTTCCCCTTTTCTATATCATGTTTCATTGGCGCCTTTTTTCGTTGTCCTTTTGTTTTAGACGCCCCCGTGCAAAACCTCGTTATGATTTTCGCCCGGACGAAGTCCCGTCAAATTTTGTTCAGTGGTGCAATTTAAAAGGGGAAGAGCCTCGCGTTGCAGGCCCTAACCCCTCGCTCTATATGGTTTCCAAGGGAATCGTTCATGCCACTCCTCAAGGTGTTATTTTCCGAGATCCCAGTAGTTTTGTGGCTGGGAAACTGACTCGATCGGCACCAGTCTTACTGGAAGTTCATTCTGTCAGAACACCCTAAGAAAGATGAGATTTTATCCTACATTGTCCGGGGGGGTCGACATTTCATTCCGGTTTTCCATAGTTTGTATTAGTTTTGCCTTTCACTGTTTTGTGGCTTCATATCTTTAAGGTCGTAAAGTTTGCAATAGAGCTTTTTGAGTTATGAGGAGAGTTACGGTCATCTGTGTATTTTGTTGGAACCTTACCACCCTGCCTAGCTTTCGGGAGTAGCAGCCGTAGGGCTCGCTTCTTCCCATATCTTATCCTTGCCTGGGGCGTTTGGGAGTGAGGGCTCCCAGTGTGAATGTATTACTATTCTCACTGGGGCCATCTCGTACAAACGCCCCAAATCTCTTCGGAATTCAAGGATAAAAATTCCCGCGCGCTCGTAGTCCCCCGGGTGTTCTGTTTCACACAGGTTTTGTATAAATAGGCCTGTTTTGGCCTGTTTAATTCCCCTTTCGTTAAACGTTCGCCAGTCGTTAGCTTGGCGTCCCTCCCTCCTCCCCGCAGCGATGACCATTGTTCCCATCCTAGCTAGCTCCCGCTCCTTTACGCCTCCGGGCTCGCTTCTTCCCATATCTTATCCTTGCCTGGGGCGTTTGGGAGTGAGGGCTCCCAGTGTGAATATATTACTTTTGGAGCTGAGGAAATCACGGTTTAACTTACAGAAATTGCAGCTGAATGTTGTTACTAAATACTCCTTGAGGCAAGTTTTTTAGCTGGTTATTCTGCAAGTCCCTTTTAAGAAATAACCAAAAATAAATTCAGGAAATTGATCTGAACAGAATGAAACTAAACTGAACAGGAAAAATTAAACTGATTCAATCTGAAGTTTCTTTCGTACTACAAATACTTACAGCCATCGCAGTCGAGTGTTGTTACTAAATACTCCCGGAGGCAAGTCCTCTAACTGGTTACTGCGCAAGTCCCTACCAACAGATGAACAATAAATATAACTCACGTTTAACGTTTGATATGAATAGAATGAACCCTTTTGTATAATTTACGACTTCATATTGGTTTGGGGTGGAGGAGGGGAACAAACACGGCAAAAATATCTAACAGTAAATGTATATATGAATATGAGCATATGAAAATCATGATTTGAACTGCGGATAAACATGAGTGAAATTTGTGATCCTCACAGTCTGCTATCAACTTAAGCAGCTGAAAAAGCAACCTAAAAAAATTCAGGTTTGAATGGGATTCGAACCCATCGAACCACTGAGCAACCAAGTCACAATTCAGTTGACACATCTATCCACGTGGCTTGAAAGCTCAATGGATAGAGCATTGCACCGGTATCGCAAGGTCATGGGTTCCAATCCCGTTAAGCCTGAATTTATTTCAGGTTGCTTTTTCAACTGCTGATCACAAATTTAAGTCTGTAATTGTAAGGAACAGATCTTGGCGAAAACTGCTAAAAGTTTGAAACTTCATACAAACCCTTCAAATACAATTGTGCAAATTTGGTAAAAAAAAAAAAGTAAATAAAAAGAACATGTGAAAATGTTAAAAGCACACGTTCTGTCGCGTTTTATACCCCTAAATGTTCATTAGAATGAATCATCAAGCTGACTGTTAGATAAATATATTTAAATTTTGAAAATCGCACCTAATTATTTTAAGCGGCGTTACGAAGCTTCGATCAAAATCGATAAAATTCCTATACAGTTCATTAATTCAGTTCAGTAATTGTTGCTGTGTTTGGCCCCAACAATACCCAACAATATTAATAATGCTTTTGACGAGGAGAGGTTTACTTACATCACTTTCAGCTAAATGGGCGTAGCTGGGGTGCTCGGAACCCCCGCCACCACCCCCCCCCCCCCCCCTTTGTGTGAGATAATTTTAGTACAACACATTGTGGATGTCGACATGACAATCAGGTAAGAACCCAGGGTGTGACACAGTGTGACCTCCCCCCCCTCCTTTGAAAATCCTAGCTACGCCCCTGGGCTGTTACTACGTTCAGGAATATGTACTTATTGACTAAGTGGGAGGGCCGGATGGGAAAATATTTGGCTCGAGGTCATGGCGTTCGGACCGAGCGCAGCGAGGTCCGTGCGCCATGACCGAGAGCCAAATATTTTCCCATCCGGCCCGACCTAACTTAGTCAATAAGCATTTTATCATATGACCAAATTGGAGACAAAATTACTTGAAATGTTAACGCGCGAGGCCGTCCGCGTTTGTAGTAGGGCCGTACGCCTTTTTCCGGCCCCGCTCGCGCAAATGCGTACGGCCCTCATACGGGACTTTCATCAATGGTTTTGCAAAGAAAAGGTTCGCAGGGCCGTACGGGTCATATGATAAATGGAGTTATTTTCCAATAGTTAACGAAACGCGCTGAGTATTTCAACTGTAATGCTGCTTTTGTAGCTGAAGAAGAGTTCTACTTACAGTACTTCCAGCTGAGTGTAGTAACTAAATATTTCTTGAGGCAGATCATGTAATTGGTTGCTGGACAAGTACCTACCAAGAAATAATCAAACGATAAGTCTCAGTAGGAAAGTCACGAAAGCTGAAAGATCAGATACTACTTAGACTACTTACAGGCACTCAAGCTGATTGTTGTTACTAAATATCCTTTGAGGCAAGTTCTGTAGCTGGTTATGAGACAAGTCACTACCGAGAAATAATCACAAGATAACCTCAGAAAACTGATATGAATAAGATTAGTAATTCTCTTGTAGCTGATGTGCAGTTCTGCTTACAGCGCTTGCAGCTGAGTGTTGTCACTAAATACTCCTGGAGGTAAGTCCAGTAACTGGTTACTGTACAAGTACCTACCAAGAAATAATCAATATATAAGTTCAGGACACTGATCTGAATAAGAATATCAATTATACTCTTGTAGCTGAATAAGAGTTCTGGCGGCTTACAGCGAGAACACAGCATTACTTCGAAAATACGTTCAAGGAAGTGATCTGAACACGATAAAAGTTTTAGCTGAAAAAAAGTAAGTAACCTACAAAAAGAACGTGATCAATTTTTTTTTTATAAAAAAAAACATTTGCCATATCTGGTGGCATGAGATGGCTCGAGAAAGAAATGTTTCTGTTTTAGAAGCATTTCAACTAAACATTGCGTAAAATATTCTAGCTCCAACCAAGAAATAATGATTGCTTGCTCCAACCCATGAACTATATTTCCATCCCCTTGCTGCTTTTGTAACGGAAGTAGACAACAAAGCAGTCGTATTTTTTGCGTTGATCATACAAATGCGCGCGGTCTTTGAACGAGAGGTTTGAGAGTGGAGAGTGGGACTGGGGAGAGACACTAAAACATACGACTGTCGGCTTTCCATAGCCGCTTGGCCCTCTTAACCGTCGGTGCCTAAGCAAGAGGACCAAGTGGCCACTTGGTCCCCGTGCTCAGGCTCCGACGGTTAAGAGGACCAAGCGGCTCTGGGAACGAGAATGGGCTTTCCACACAACGAATTCGTTCAAATTTCCCGTTCCTGCACGAACGGGAAATTCCCATTGGTTAAATACGACGCTACCTGTCAAAAAAATGTCAACACACCTAATCAGTAGATATTCGAAGCCGTGTCAATTTCACAATCGAAAACAAGCTCTTCGCGGGAAAAATGGAAGACGTGGATCTGGATGCGCTGCTGCTGTTCTTTTCGTCGCTCGCTGTCCTTTATTGTTGTGGATAAACCCGGCTGTTAAATCGATGACAATCGATCATCGGAAATCCAATCAATCAATGGATATCAATCGATAAAATTAATTTATTGATATCGATTGATATCGGCCAATCGATGATCAATCGATAATCACAAAAAATGTCCCGAAAATTATCGATTTTATTGATTTTTGCGTGTTTTCTCGGAGCTCGTGTAACAAAATTCCGAACACCATGTCTGGTCAAGACACGCTGCATCGCGAGCGGAAAGTTAACTGTGTGATATCCGATGTCGTTGTGAAAGGGTACCAGGAGTGTTCATTTACTGTTGCAATTGGTGACAACTTCTCCGCAAGCAAGAAAAGGGGAGATCGTGGCAATGCTTTTAAGGTGACTGATGATCGCGGACAACTTGGTCACCTACAGAGGGATTTAGTTACTCGACAAGGAGTTTATGTAAGAGGTAGTGTCTAAGTTTTATCTGTCATATTTAGTTTTGTTCGAATGTATTGTAATTTCGTTGTTTTCATTTCAATTTAGAACATTCATTCATCGTTATCAATAAAACTGTTTTGATCATCGATGAGGCTATCTCTTTAGGTTATTGTTCAGATCTCTGCCAAGAGATAACAATATATACGCCAAAGAACAGCACTGCTGACTCTTGAAATGATTCATATAGATCTTATGCAACGTTGCAATAATTAAGGATGATTTCTGTAGTAGAAGATTACCTTGGGCAAAAGTACAACAACAGTTCTGATCAAAGAATCAGCCGCGTTTCAGAATCGAAAGATATATCTTGTCGTCAATATCACATATTTCTGAAGTTGAGATACTACTCCTCCCCTCTTCTTGCCTCCCTTCCCTCATCTTTCAGCTTGATTCCTGCTCCATTTTCCGAGCGGCTGGGATCATGGGGAGGGACTCTATTGGCAGGCTAATTCTATGGCGACAAAATTCTTAGTACAAGTAAAGAGCTCTCTAACAGACTGGAAAAAAATTAAACGATACGGGTAGTTTCTTAGTGTTGCGGATGGCGTGATCACCAAATAACGTAAAACAAAAGATTCAAAAGACACTGAACAATACCCACACCACAACACAAAAGCTAACCAACAATGGCTTCTGCAACACCAAGAAACACCCACGATACGAGACGCAATAAAACGGCAATAAAATAAAGGTTCACATGTCATAACAGCTCATAACAATAGCAACAAGCCAACGTGCTACATAAGCGACACGCAACCAATCGACCAATCGACCTCATCGCCTGATGAAGACTAGCAGTAATAGCAGTCGAAACGTCGCGATCAACATCTTAAAGTGACTCCATCGTGAGACAAACGAAAAAAGCGTTTACCTATCTTGCACACCACGATGAACAACAACCACATTTTTAGTAACAGCTCATAACAGTTCATAAAAACGTGTTACTGTACAAGTCCCTACCAAAAATAATTAATATAAAAGCTTAGGAAACTGATCTGAACATTACGCTCTTGTAGCCGAAGAAGAGTTTTACTTACAGCTTTTGCAACTGAGTGTTGTTACTAAATACTCCTGGAGGCAAGTCCTGTATCTGGTTACTGTCCAAGCGCCTACCAAGAAATAATCAAACGATAAGGTAGGAAACTGATCTGAAAAAAATTAATGTATCTTTTGTAGCTGAACAAGAGTTTTACTTACAAATCCTGCAGCTGAGTGTTGTAACTAAATACTCCTGGAGGCAAGTCCTGTAGCTGGTTATTGTCCAAGCGCCTACCAAGAATTAATCAAACGATAAGTTAGAAACCTGATCTAAATAGGATTAATCATGGTTAACTTTACTTTTGTAGCTGAACAAGAATTCTACTTACAAATCTCGCAGCTGAATGTTGTTACTAAATACTCCTTGAGGCAAGTTTTTTAGCTGGTTATTCTGCAAGTCCCTTTTAAGAAATAACCAAAAATAAATTCAGGAAATTGATCTGAACAGAATGAAACTAAACTGAACAGGAAAAATTAAACTGATTCAATCTGAAGTTTCTTTCGTACTACAAATACTTACAGCCATCGCAGTCGAGTGTTGTTACTAAATACTCCCGGAGGCAAGTCCTCTAACTGGTTACTGCGCAAGTCCCTACCAACAGATGAACAATAAATATAACTCACGTTTAACGTTTGATATGAATAGAATGAACCCTTTTGTATAATTTACGACTTCATATTGGTTTGGGGTGGAGGAGGGGAACAAACACGGCAAAAATATCTAACAGTAAATGTATATATGAATATGAGCATATGAAAATCATGATTTGAACTGCGGATAAACATGAGTGAAATTTGTGATCCTCACAGTCTGCTATCAACTTAAGCAGCTGAAAAAGCAACCTAAAAAAATTCAGGTTTGAATGGGATTCGAACCCATCGAACCACTGAGCAACCAAGTCACAATTCAGTTGACACATCTATCCACGTGGCTTGAAAGCTCAATGGATAGAGCATTGCACCGGTATCGCAAGGTCATGGGTTCCAATCCCGTTAAGCCTGAATTTATTTCAGGTTGCTTTTTCAACTGCTGATCACAAATTTAAGTCTGTAATTGTAAGGAACAGATCTTGGCGAAAACTGCTAAAAGTTTGAAACTTCATACAAACCCTTCAAATACAATTGTGCAAATTTGGTAAAAAAAAAAAAGTAAATAAAAAGAACATGTGAAAATGTTAAAAGCACACGTTCTGTCGCGTTTTATACCCCTAAATGTTCATTAGAATGAATCATCAAGCTGACTGTTAGATAAATATATTTAAATTTTGAAAATCGCACCTAATTATTTTAAGCGGCGTTACGAAGCTTCGATCAAAATCGATAAAATTCCTATACAGTTCATTAATTCAGTTCAGTAATTGTTGCTGTGTTTGGCCCCAACAATACCCAACAATATTAATAATGCTTTTGACGAGGAGAGGTTTACTTACATCACTTTCAGCTAAATGGGCGTAGCTGGGGTGCTCGGAACCCCCGCCACCACCCCCCCCCCCCCCCCTTTGTGTGAGATAATTTTAGTACAACACATTGTGGATGTCGACATGACAATCAGGTAAGAACCCAGGGTGTGACACAGTGTGACCTCCCCCCCCTCCTTTGAAAATCCTAGCTACGCCCCTGGGCTGTTACTACGTTCAGGAATATGTACTTATTGACTAAGTGGGAGGGCCGGATGGGAAAATATTTGGCTCGAGGTCATGGCGTTCGGACCGAGCGCAGCGAGGTCCGTGCGCCATGACCGAGAGCCAAATATTTTCCCATCCGGCCCGACCTAACTTAGTCAATAAGCATTTTATCATATGACCAAATTGGAGACAAAATTACTTGAAATGTTAACGCGCGAGGCCGTCCGCGTTTGTAGTAGGGCCGTACGCCTTTTTCCGGCCCCGCTCGCGCAAATGCGTACGGCCCTCATACGGGACTTTCATCAATGGTTTTGCAAAGAAAAGGTTCGCAGGGCCGTACGGGTCATATGATAAATGGAGTTATTTTCCAATAGTTAACGAAACGCGCTGAGTATTTCAACTGTAATGCTGCTTTTGTAGCTGAAGAAGAGTTCTACTTACAGTACTTCCAGCTGAGTGTAGTAACTAAATATTTCTTGAGGCAGATCATGTAATTGGTTGCTGGACAAGTACCTACCAAGAAATAATCAAACGATAAGTCTCAGTAGGAAAGTCACGAAAGCTGAAAGATCAGATACTACTTAGACTACTTACAGGCACTCAAGCTGATTGTTGTTACTAAATATCCTTTGAGGCAAGTTCTGTAGCTGGTTATGAGACAAGTCACTACCGAGAAATAATCACAAGATAACCTCAGAAAACTGATATGAATAAGATTAGTAATTCTCTTGTAGCTGATGTGCAGTTCTGCTTACAGCGCTTGCAGCTGAGTGTTGTCACTAAATACTCCTGGAGGTAAGTCCAGTAACTGGTTACTGTACAAGTACCTACCAAGAAATAATCAATATATAAGTTCAGGACACTGATCTGAATAAGAATATCAATTATACTCTTGTAGCTGAATAAGAGTTCTGGCGGCTTACAGCGAGAACACAGCATTACTTCGAAAATACGTTCAAGGAAGTGATCTGAACACGATAAAAGTTTTAGCTGAAAAAAAGTAAGTAACCTACAAAAAGAACGTGATCAATTTTTTTTTTATAAAAAAAAACATTTGCCATATCTGGTGGCATGAGATGGCTCGAGAAAGAAATGTTTCTGTTTTAGAAGCATTTCAACTAAACATTGCGTAAAATATTCTAGCTCCAACCAAGAAATAATGATTGCTTGCTCCAACCCATGAACTATATTTCCATCCCCTTGCTGCTTTTGTAACGGAAGTAGACAACAAAGCAGTCGTATTTTTTGCGTTGATCATACAAATGCGCGCGGTCTTTGAACGAGAGGTTTGAGAGTGGAGAGTGGGACTGGGGAGAGACACTAAAACATACGACTGTCGGCTTTCCATAGCCGCTTGGCCCTCTTAACCGTCGGTGCCTAAGCAAGAGGACCAAGTGGCCACTTGGTCCCCGTGCTCAGGCTCCGACGGTTAAGAGGACCAAGCGGCTCTGGGAACGAGAATGGGCTTTCCACACAACGAATTCGTTCAAATTTCCCGTTCCTGCACGAACGGGAAATTCCCATTGGTTAAATACGACGCTACCTGTCAAAAAAATGTCAACACACCTAATCAGTAGATATTCGAAGCCGTGTCAATTTCACAATCGAAAACAAGCTCTTCGCGGGAAAAATGGAAGACGTGGATCTGGATGCGCTGCTGCTGTTCTTTTCGTCGCTCGCTGTCCTTTATTGTTGTGGATAAACCCGGCTGTTAAATCGATGACAATCGATCATCGGAAATCCAATCAATCAATGGATATCAATCGATAAAATTAATTTATTGATATCGATTGATATCGGCCAATCGATGATCAATCGATAATCACAAAAAATGTCCCGAAAATTATCGATTTTATTGATTTTTGCGTGTTTTCTCGGAGCTCGTGTAACAAAATTCCGAACACCATGTCTGGTCAAGACACGCTGCATCGCGAGCGGAAAGTTAACTGTGTGATATCCGATGTCGTTGTGAAAGGGTACCAGGAGTGTTCATTTACTGTTGCAATTGGTGACAACTTCTCCGCAAGCAAGAAAAGGGGAGATCGTGGCAATGCTTTTAAGGTGACTGATGATCGCGGACAACTTGGTCACCTACAGAGGGATTTAGTTACTCGACAAGGAGTTTATGTAAGAGGTAGTGTCTAAGTTTTATCTGTCATATTTAGTTTTGTTCGAATGTATTGTAATTTCGTTGTTTTCATTTCAATTTAGAACATTCATTCATCGTTATCAATAAAACTGTTTTGATCATCGATGAGGCTATCTCTTTAGGTTATTGTTCAGATCTCTGCCAAGAGATAACAATATATACGCCAAAGAACAGCACTGCTGACTCTTGAAATGATTCATATAGATCTTATGCAACGTTGCAATAATTAAGGATGATTTCTGTAGTAGAAGATTACCTTGGGCAAAAGTACAACAACAGTTCTGATCAAAGAATCAGCCGCGTTTCAGAATCGAAAGATATATCTTGTCGTCAATATCACATATTTCTGAAGTTGAGATACTACTCCTCCCCTCTTCTTGCCTCCCTTCCCTCATCTTTCAGCTTGATTCCTGCTCCATTTTCCGAGCGGCTGGGATCATGGGGAGGGACTCTATTGGCAGGCTAATTCTATGGCGACAAAATTCTTAGTACAAGTAAAGAGCTCTCTAACAGACTGGAAAAAAATTAAACGATACGGGTAGTTTCTTAGTGTTGCGGATGGCGTGATCACCAAATAACGTAAAACAAAAGATTCAAAAGACACTGAACAATACCCACACCACAACACAAAAGCTAACCAACAATGGCTTCTGCAACACCAAGAAACACCCACGATACGAGACGCAATAAAACGGCAATAAAATAAAGGTTCACATGTCATAACAGCTCATAACAATAGCAACAAGCCAACGTGCTACATAAGCGACACGCAACCAATCGACCAATCGACCTCATCGCCTGATGAAGACTAGCAGTAATAGCAGTCGAAACGTCGCGATCAACATCTTAAAGTGACTCCATCGTGAGACAAACGAAAAAAGCGTTTACCTATCTTGCACACCACGATGAACAACAACCACATTTTTAGTAACAGCTCATAACAGTTCATAAAAACGTGTTACTGTACAAGTCCCTACCAAAAATAATTAATATAAAAGCTTAGGAAACTGATCTGAACATTACGCTCTTGTAGCCGAAGAAGAGTTTTACTTACAGCTTTTG
This sequence comes from Cladopsammia gracilis, assembly GCA_022457155.1. Lineage (NCBI taxonomy): Eukaryota > Metazoa > Cnidaria > Anthozoa > Scleractinia > Dendrophylliidae > Cladopsammia > Cladopsammia gracilis. Next base: position 8,283 of record JAJGOT010001129.1, on the reverse strand, counting down.
CAACTGAGTGTTGTTACTAAATACTCCTGGAGGCAAGTCCTGTATCTGGTTACTGTCCAAGCGCCTACCAAGAAATAATCAAACGATAAGGTAGGAAACTGATCTGAAAAAAATTAATGTATCTTTTGTAGCTGAACAAGAGTTTTACTTACAAATCCTGCAGCTGAGTGTTGTAACTAAATACTCCTGGAGGCAAGTCCTGTAGCTGGTTATTGTCCAAGCGCCTACCAAGAATTAATCAAACGATAAGTTAGAAACCTGATCTAAATAGGATTAATCATGGTTAACTTTACTTTTGTAGCTGAACAAGAATTCTACTTACAAATCTCGCAGCTGAATGTTGTTACTAAATACTCCTTGAGGCAAGTTTTTTAGCTGGTTATTCTGCAAGTCCCTTTTAAGAAATAACCAAAAATAAATTCAGGAAATTGATCTGAACAGAATGAAACTAAACTGAACAGGAAAAATTAAACTGATTCAATCTGAAGTTTCTTTCGTACTACAAATACTTACAGCCATCGCAGTCGAGTGTTGTTACTAAATACTCCCGGAGGCAAGTCCTCTAACTGGTTACTGCGCAAGTCCCTACCAACAGATGAACAATAAATATAACTCACGTTTAACGTTTGATATGAATAGAATGAACCCTTTTGTATAATTTACGACTTCATATTGGTTTGGGGTGGAGGAGGGGAACAAACACGGCAAAAATATCTAACAGTAAATGTATATATGAATATGAGCATATGAAAATCATGATTTGAACTGCGGATAAACATGAGTGAAATTTGTGATCCTCACAGTCTGCTATCAACTTAAGCAGCTGAAAAAGCAACCTAAAAAAATTCAGGTTTGAATGGGATTCGAACCCATCGAACCACTGAGCAACCAAGTCACAATTCAGTTGACACATCTATCCACGTGGCTTGAAAGCTCAATGGATAGAGCATTGCACCGGTATCGCAAGGTCATGGGTTCCAATCCCGTTAAGCCTGAATTTATTTCAGGTTGCTTTTTCAACTGCTGATCACAAATTTAAGTCTGTAATTGTAAGGAACAGATCTTGGCGAAAACTGCTAAAAGTTTGAAACTTCATACAAACCCTTCAAATACAATTGTGCAAATTTGGTAAAAAAAAAAAAGTAAATAAAAAGAACATGTGAAAATGTTAAAAGCACACGTTCTGTCGCGTTTTATACCCCTAAATGTTCATTAGAATGAATCATCAAGCTGACTGTTAGATAAATATATTTAAATTTTGAAAATCGCACCTAATTATTTTAAGCGGCGTTACGAAGCTTCGATCAAAATCGATAAAATTCCTATACAGTTCATTTTCTGTAATTGTTGCTGTGTTTGGCCCCAACAATACCCAACAATATTAATAATGCTTTTGACGAGGAGAGGTTTACTTACATCACTTTCAGCTAAATGGGCGTAGCTGGGGTGCTCGGAACCCCCGCCACCACCCCCCCCCCCCCCCCCCCCCCCCTTTGTGTGAGATAATTTTAGTACAACACATTGTGGATGTCGACATGACAATCAGGTAAGAACCCAGGGTGTGACACAGTGTGACCTCCCCCCCCTCCTTTGAAAATCCTAGCTACGCCCCTGGGCTGTTACTACGTTCAGGAATATGTACTTATTGACTAAGTGGGAGGGCCGGATGGGAAAATATTTGGCTCGAGGTCATGGCGTTCGGACCGAGCGCAGCGAGGTCCGTGCGCCATGACCGAGAGCCAAATATTTTCCCATCCGGCCCGACCTAACTTAGTCAATAAGCATTTTATCATATGACCAAATTGGAGACAAAATTACTTGAAATTTTAACGCGCGAGGCCGTCCGCGTTTGTAGTAGGGCCGTACGCCTTTTTCCGGCCCCGCTCGCGCAAATGCGTACGGCCCTCATACGGGACTTTCATCAATGGTTTTGCAAAGAAAAGGTTCGCAGGGCCGTACGGGTCATATGATAAATGGAGTTATTTTCCAATAGTTAACGAAACGCGCTGAGTATTTCAACTGTAATGCTGCTTTTGTAGCTGAAGAAGAGTTCTACTTACAGTACTTCCAGCTGAGTGTAGTAACTAAATATTTCTTGAGGCAGATCATGTAATTGGTTGCTGGACAAGTACCTACCAAGAAATAATCAAACGATAAGTCTCAGTAGGAAAGTCACGAAAGCTGAAAGATCAGATACTACTTAGACTACTTACAGGCACTCAAGCTGATTGTTGTTACTAAATATCCTTTGAGGCAAGTTCTGTAGCTGGTTATGAGACAAGTCACTACCGAGAAATAATCACAAGATAACCTCAGAAAACTGATATGAATAAGATTAGTAATTCTCTTGTAGCTGATGTGCAGTTCTGCTTACAGCGCTTGCAGCTGAGTGTTGTCACTAAATACTCCTGGAGGTAAGTCCAGTAACTGGTTACTGTACAAGTACCTACCAAGAAATAATCAATATATAAGTTCAGGACACTGATCTGAATAAGAATATCAATTATACTCTTGTAGCTGAATAAGAGTTCTGGCGGCTTACAGCGAGAACACAGCATTACTTCGAAAATACGTTCAAGGAAGTGATCTGAACACGATAAAAGTTTTAGCTGAAAAAAAGTAAGTAACCTACAAAAAGAACGTGATCAATTTTTTTTTTTATAAAAAAAAACATTTGCCATATCTGGTGGCATGAGATGGCTCGAGAAAGAAATGTTTCTGTTTTAGAAGCATTTCAACTAAACATTGCGTAAAATATTCTAGCTCCAACCAAGAAATAATGATTGCTTGCTCCAACCCATGAACTATATTTCCATCCCCTTGCTGCTTTTGTAACGGAAGTAGACAACAAAGCAGTCGTATTTTTTGCGTTGATCATACAAATGCGCGCGGTCTTTGAACGAGAGGTTTGAGAGTGGAGAGTGGGACTGGGGAGAGACACTAAAACATACGACTGTCGGCTTTCCATAGCCGCTTGGCCCTCTTAACCGTCGGTGCCTAAGCAAGAGGACCAAGTGGCCACTTGGTCCCCGTGCTCAGGCTCCGACGGTTAAGAGGACCAAGCGGCTCTGGGAACGAGAATGGGCTTTCCACACAACGAATTCGTTCAAATTTCCCGTTCCTGCACGAACGGGAAATTCCCATTGGTTAAATACGACGCTACCTGTCAAAAAAATGTCAACACACCTAATCAGTAGATATTCGAAGCCGTGTCAATTTCACAATCGAAAACAAGCTCTTCGCGGGAAAAATGGAAGACGTGGATCTGGATGCGCTGCTGCTGTTCTTTTCGTCGCTCGCTGTCCTTTATTGTTGTGGATAAACCCGGCTGTTAAATCGATGACAATCGATCATCGGAAATCCAATCAATCAATGGATATCAATCGATAAAATTAATTTATTGATATCGATTGATATCGGCCAATCGATGATCAATCGATAATCACAAAAAATGTCCCGAAAATTATCGATTTTATTGATTTTTGCGTGTTTTCTCGGAGCTCGTGTAACAAAATTCCGAACACCATGTCTGGTCAAGACACGCTGCATCGCGAGCGGAAAGTTAACCGTGTGATATCCGATGTCGTTGTGAAAGGGTACCAGGAGTGTTCATTTACTGTTGCAATTGGTGACAACTTCTCCGCAAGCAAGAAAAGGGGAGATCGTGGCAATGCTTTTAAGGTGACTGATGATCGCGGACAACTTGGTCACCTACAGAGGGATTTAGTTACTCGACAAGGAGTTTATGTAAGAGGTAGTGTCTAAGTTTTATCTGTCATATTTAGTTTTGTTCGAATGTATTGTAATTTCGTTGTTTTCATTTCAATTTAGAACATTCATTCATCGTTATCAATAAAACTGTTTTGATCATCGATGAGGCTATCTCTTTAGGTTATTGTTCAGATCTCTGCCAAGAGATAACAATATATACGCCAAAGAACAGCACTGCTGACTCTTGAAATGATTCATATAGATCTTATGCAACGTTGCAATAATTAAGGATGATTTCTGTAGTAGAAGATTACCTTGGGCAAAAGTACAACAACAGTTCTGATCAAAGAATCAGCCGCGTTTCAGAATCGAAAGATATATCTTGTCGTCAATATCACATATTTCTGAAGTTGAGATACTACTCCTCCCCTCTTCTTGCCTCCCTTCCCTCATCTTTCAGCTTGATTCCTGCTCCATTTTCCGAGCGGCTGGGATCATGGGGAGGGACTCTATTGGCAGGCTAATTCTATGGCGACAAAATTCTTAGTACAAGTAAAGAGCTCTCTAACAGACTGGAAAAAAATTAAACGATACGGGTAGTTTCTTAGTGTTGCGGATGGCGTGATCACCAAATAACGTAAAACAAAAGATTCAAAAGACACTGAACAATACCCACACCACAACACAAAAGCTAACCAACAATGGCTTCTGCAACACCAAGAAACACCCACGATACGAGACGCAATAAAACGGCAATAAAATAAAGGTTCACATGTCATAACAGCTCATAACAATAGCAACAAGCCAACGTGCTACATAAGCGACACGCAACCAATCGACCAATCGACCTCATCGCCTGATGAAGACTAGCAGTAATAGCAGTCGAAACGTCGCGATCAACATCTTAAAGTGACTCCATCGTGAGACAAACGAAAAAAGCGTTTACCTATCTTACACACCACGATGAACAACAACCACATTTTTAGTAACAGCTCATAACAGTTCATAAAAACGTGTTACTGTACAAGTCCCTACCAAAAATAATTAATATAAAAGCTTAGGAAACTGATCTGAACATTACGCTCTTGTAGCCGAAGAAGAGTTTTACTTACAGCTTTTGCAACTGAGTGTTGTTACTAAATACTCCTGGAGGCAAGTCCTGTATCTGGTTACTGTCCAAGCGCCTACCAAGAAATAATCAAACGATAAGGTAGGAAACTGATCTGAAAAAAATTAATGTATCTTTTGTAGCTGAACAAGAGTTTTACTTACAAATCCTGCAGCTGAGTGTTGTAACTAAATACTCCTGGAGGCAAGTCCTGTAGCTGGTTATTGTCCAAGCGCCTACCAAGAATTAATCAAACGATAAGTTAGAAACCTGATCTAAATAGGATTAATCATGGTTAACTTTACTTTTGTAGCTGAACAAGAATTCTACTTACAAATCTCGCAGCTGAATGTTGTTACTAAATACTCCTGGAGGCAATTCCTGTAACTGGTTAAAGGACAAGTCCCTACCAAAGAATCAAAAGATAAGTCCAGGAAACTGAACTGAATAAGATTATGGGGCTATCATTTTTTTTAGTTCATTGGGATTGGAGTTGGCAAGATTGTAGGGGGGGGGGAGATATACGTTATTTTGGGAAGCTAAATAGGGGAGTTATTTCAAATTATAGGGAGCTTAATGGGGGGTGGGTTGTCTGAAACTTCAGAAATGGTGTTTTATTAACTTGGCGAGGAAGGGGTTCGTAGACTTTAATACTGAATTAAAAGCATATTCTCATTTATTTAGACACATCGCAAAAGCTTATCATTTTGTTCAAAATCTGCAGTTTTAAAGACTGATCATTCTGAGGGGCCGATTACATGGTGAATTTCAGCCCGGCTTCCGAAATACATTGGGCTGGAATGTTCAGCCCTGCCAAACGGGCTGAAATCGCTAAGTAATCGCATCAGAATTTCCGCCCAGGCTGAAAAGTGAATTTGGGTATGCGCAGTCGAATCTTCGACGCCATTTTGATTTTCGTTATCAATCTTCCCGCATGTAATCGGCCCCTGAGTCACTTGAGCTGTCACAATGAGATGATGAGTCTTGGTACTGCAGCTCATCAATGTCACTATAATCTGATTTGGTAGAATCACTAGAAACATCAGTGTCACTTTCCACAGGAGTTTGACTTAACACACTCTTGCCACTTTCATGATGAGCAATTATGAGTTTGATTTCGTCCAACTTATTCCGCCTTATTGCAGATGTTGTGCGCCCTCAAGTATTTATCAAGCTCATAGACAGCTAACGTGTCTAACTTCAACACGTTTTTGCCAGTCATAATCACCAAATCATTTCTTTTCCTTTTTATGCTGAGTTTGTTTTTCCCTTTCTTTCTTGCGTAAATTGGCAGCAACAGTGTTTTCATAGATATGCCTCACAGCATTGACCACATGTTCTTCCGCAACTATGTACTTCTCAGCAAATGATTTAATGCTCTGGTCGTCATTAAGATTGAGCTTCCCTTCTTTTACTTATCACATCATTTTTAAATATTCAAACTGTAATTAACCCTATTTTGCCTGGGGGGGGGGGGGGGGGGGGGCACAAATGGCCTGTGCTAACTTTCAACATTTATAACTTCCTTTAAATTTAACAGGCAACAATTTGATATGACATTTTATTGATCACGTGACTAGATGTCTCCATAGCAACAAGATTTTGACAGCCATGTTTTTTGTAATTTGCATATTTTCACCTTTGAATGAAGAAAAACAATGTTTACTGATATAACTTTTACATTTTTACGTCATTTAGCGTTTATTTATAGAGTGTTTTCACATGACGTCATAAAAAATTAAAAAAATGTAAAGTATACATCCTACAAAGCTGTTTCTAACATGGTATGTGGATATCAGTGTTATAATTTTTCACAAAAAGTTTCAGGTTTTAACGATGTTTCGTTTTCGATTTATAAAAGTTGTAAATAAGTCACGCAATTCGTCGCGCTATTTCAGATAAACCGTGAAAATAAACAAAATTGAACTAGTTGAAAGTTATTAATGAATTATAGATGCTTATAAGCCGATTTCATGCCTCTTATAGTGAATACAATATTTTGTGATGAGAGTTTTGGTGTTATTAAGACTTTAAAGTCTTTAAATTTTTGGCCACCATGTTGGTGTCTCTAAGTGGAACACCAAGATGGCCGCTCCATACATTTGTTACTAAAAATGTCTATAATCATTCGCCTATAACCCTTGAATGAAATGCTCTTGCGCTTCACAATTTGGCCCAGATGTGTAGTTTTAAACTCTCTACAATTCCATAAACATTTCAGAATCGAAAACTGCTCATGAATATTGATATGACGTCAGTGAAAACACTCTATTGGTTTTGATTAATTTTGAGTCAATTTGGATGGTCTTTAAGAGGTTTTGAAAATTTACAGAAATCCAAGATGGCGGATCCAAGATGGCGGCCTCATAACTAATTACCTAATAACTACGTCATATGACGTTATTGTTCCATTGTGCGGACCGCAAAGGGGACAAATTGGGACGTACTATGTGCCCTCTAGATTTCATTGTCACAGCCTTCATATTCTTGAAGTTACGAAGGGGGCACAATGTGCCCCCCCCCCCCCTTCCCCCAGGCACAGGAACTCAAATAAAAGCCCAGGCAAAATAGGGTTAACAACATGGGTTTCATACAGTTTTGAACTTGTCAAGTTCACTTGTTGAGTTGTATTTTTTTGTGAAATGAATTTATGGCAAACATATTAAAAGTGCCAGTATTGTTACACATTATGGTCTGGCTGTGATAGAAGTGACAAATACCCATGTGTGTTGACAAGAAATGGTGGGGAGGTGGTCCAAGGGGAGGGGGGGTGGGGTTGAGAAATAAACTGGATGAAGTACAGGGGGGGGGGGGATATGACATTTTTACCTACCAAGGAAGGGGAGTTGGGTAATATTTGGAAGACACTCCAAGTGATTTTGCCAACTCCCCCCCCCCCCCCCCGCTATGCACTAATAAATGAAAGCCCTCTTAATGTTGCTTTTGTGGCTGCACAAGAATTCTACTTACAGCTCTTGCAGCTGAGTGTTGTTACTAAATACTCCTGGAGGCAAGTCCTGTAACTGGTTACTGGACAAGTACCTACCAAGAAATAAACAAAAGATCAGTTCAGGAAACTGATCTGAATAGGATTAATGTTGCTATTTTAGCTGAACAAGAATTCTACTTACAGCTTTTCCAGCTGAGTGTTGTTACTAAATACTCTTGGAGGCAAGTCCTGTAACTGGTTACTGTCCAAGCGCCTACCAAGAATTAATGAAACGATAAGGTAGGAAACTGATCTGAATAACAGGAATAAGATTAATGTTGCTTTTTTAGCTGAACAAGAATTCTACTTACAGCTCTTGCAGATGAGTGCTGTTACTAAATACTCCTGGAGGCAATTCCTGTAACTTGTTACTGTGCAAGTACCTACCAAGAAATAATCAACAGATAAGTTCAGTAAACTGATCTGAATAGGATTAATGTTGCTTTTGTAGCTGAACAAGAATTCTACTTACAGC
>JAJGOT010001128.1:0-67144 GCA_022457155.1 Cladopsammia gracilis | reverse complement strand
AGTCCACTAAAGAGCGACAGCGAGCAGAAGAAAAGAAGCCATCATAAGGAGAGGATGTGTAGGATAACAGGCTGCTTCTTTTACGGCTACAACCTTCAACGTGATATACAAATGCTCGTCAGGAAGGGCGGCATAGAAGAGGAAGACATTCCCCGTTTGACGTCGATGATTTGAGGCCAGTACGACGATTTTGAGATCTGGTGTGCTCTAAGTGAGATTTTGCTAAAACTTGCTCCTCACGGCCCCAAACGTGCGTTTTGTGCACGTTTCATAGAAATGCACTGCTTTCAGTTTTTGGCGATGATTTGAGGTCAGTACGACGATTTTGAGATCTGGTGTGCTAAAAAGTGAGATTTTGCCAAAACGTGCTCCGCACGGCCCGAAACGTACGTTTTGTGCATTTTTCATAGAAATGCACTGTTTACGGTTTTTGGCCATGATTTGAGGTCAGTACGACGATTTTGAGATCTGGGGTGCTAAAAAGTGAGATTTTGCCAAAACTTGCTCTGCACGGCCCGAAATGTACGTTTTGTGCATTTTTCATAGAAAAGCACTGTTTTCGCCTTTTGGTGATGGTTTGAGGCGAATACGAACATTTTGAGATCCAGTGTGTTCAAAAGTGAGATTTTGCCATAACTTGCTCCGCACGGCCCGAAACGTACGTTTTGTGCATTTTTCATAGAAATGCACTGCTTTCAGTTTTTGGCGATGATTTGAGGTCAGTACGACGATTTTGAGATCTGGGGTGCTTAAAAGTGAGATTTTGCCAAAACTTGCTCCGCACGGCCCGAAACGTACGTTTTGTGCATTTTTCATAGAAATGCACTGTTTACGGTTTTTGGCCATGATTTGAGGTCAGTACGACGATTTTGAGATCTGGTGTGCTAAAAAGTGAGATTTTGCCAAAACTTGCTGCGCACGGCCCGAAACGTACGTTTTGTGCATTTTTCATACAAATGTACTGTTTTCGGTTTTTGACGACGATTTGAGGTCAGTACGACGATTTTGAGATCTGCTGAGATCAAAAGTGAGATTTTGCCAAAACTTGTTCCGCACGGCCCGAAACGTACGTTTTGTGCATTTTTCATAGAAATGCACTGTTTTCGGTTTTTGGCGATGATTTGAGGTCAGTACGACGATTTTGAGATCTGGTGTGCTAAAAAGTGAGATTTTGCCAAAACTTCCTCCGCACGGCCTGAAACGTACGTTTTGTGCAATTTTCATACAAATGCACTGTTTTCGGTTTTTGGCGATGATTTGAGGTCAGTACGACGATTTTGAGATCTGGGGTGCTAAAAAGTGAGATTTTGCCAAAACTTGCTCTGCACGGCTCGAAATGTACGTTTTGTGCATTTTTCATAGAAAAGCACTGTTTTCGCCTTTTGGTGATGGTTTGAAGCGAATACGAACATTTTGAGATCCAGTGTGTTCAAAAGTGAGATTTTGCCAAAAGTTGCTCCGCACGGCCCGAAACGTACGTTTTGTGCATTTTTCATAGAAATGCACTGCTTTCAGTTTTTGGCGATGATTTTAGGTCAGTACGACGATTTTGAGATCTGGTGTGCTTAAAAGTGAGATTTTGCCAAAACTTGCTCCGCACGGCCCGAAACGTACGTTTTGTGCATTTTTCATAGAAATGCACTGTTTTCGGTTTTTGGCGATGATTTGAGGTCAGTACGATGATTTTGAGATCTGGTGTGCTAAAAAGTGAGATTTTGCCAAAACTTGCTGCGCACGGCCCGAAACGTACGTTTTGTGCATTTTTCATACAAATGCACTGTTTTCGGTTTTTGACGATGATTTGAGGTCAGTACGACGATTTTGAGATCTGGTGTGCTAAAAAGTGAGATTTTGCCAAAACTTGTTCCGCACGGCCCGAAACGTACGTTTTGTGCATTTTTCATACAAATGCACTGTTTTTGGTTTTTGGCGATGATTTGAGGTCAGTACGACGATTTTGAGATCTGGTGTGCTAAAAAGTGACATTTTGCCAAAACTTGCTCCGCACGGCCCGAAACGTACGTTTTGTGCATTTTTCATAGAAATGCACTGTTTTCGGTTTTTGGCGATGATTTGAGGTCAGTACGACGATTTTGAGATCTGGTGTGCTAAAAAGTGAGATTTTGCCAAAACTTGCTCCGCACGGCCTGAAACGTACGTTTCGTGCAGCCTAGTCCCTAGGCGTTCTCTCTTGCCCCGTTGTCCGCGCGAAGTCTGGGATGAGGTGGGCGAGAGAACGCCTAGCAAATATTGCCAACATACCCCTGATTTCAGCGCAAAAAAAACCCTGATTAGTTTCTAGAATTTTCAACATCTTATTTCGCAAAAGCTGCTCCCCGATGGAATATAATCCAATCATAGAGGTGTCTACAAATGACGGTAAGTTCTAACTTTGTGGCATAACTTTTTAATAAGTTTTGTTAATTTGCTCATCGTACTTTGCTTTCGTTGAAATCTGCAATGCATAACATAAGCTTTAGCTTATCATTATAAATTTTTGTAGACTCAGAGTGGGAGTCTGATTACGATGTGGAGCTTTCTACGCATCCTTTGTGTGGTGGCCTGAAAGGTAGTTTGTTATGATTGATTGAAATACACGATATCTTAAATATTTCAGAGTTGTTTACGGTGTTAACACTTTATAAATTTTCAGGATGTTCGCCTCGTCGAAAACTGTTTTGTCCCGCAGCAGGCACAAGAACACCGCCATCATCACCAACAGCGAAGGCCGGCATGAAAAAGACATTGAAGAAGCTAGGTACTATAGACTTCTTCGAATCTTAAAGTTAAATTTACTATAATAATTGTTTTGTTTTTCAAAGAGGTGAAGAAGTGAGTTGTGGACTGAAAATAAAGTGATGTTTAGGGGCTGTGTGCTTTGGTTGTTGACTGTTAGGTTATAATATTTCTGTGCTCAAATGCTCAATGTGTGCTATAAGTGTATTGTTTACGGTGGTAAACATTTAATAATTTTCCAGGATGTTCTCCTCGTCCTAAATTTATCTGTTCTGGAAAAAGGACATTGCCCAACAGTCCATCAGTGAAGACTAACCAGCAAAAGAGATTGAAGCAGATAGGTACAGCTGTACAATTTATTTATTTACTAAAATTTCTTTACGTCACTGGTTTTACACTGAGGATAAGTCCAGAAATACCCACTCTTTCAGCTGAATTTTTGCCTATTTATAAAATTCCAAATATTTCACCATTGTCATTAATACACAGTAATTTTAAATAAGGTAACCTTTACAGCATAAAAACCTCATGCTAAATCTATCTATCATTTTTTTTAAATTTTATTTCAGTGGCTAGTAATGGTATAAAAACACTTTGTATATCAAATTTTGGGTCTTATTGGTGTACCGCACAGATGACATAAAACAATAGGAAACATTGTTTTCAGTTATTGTTTTGGGTAAAAGAATTTTGATGAAGCATTGTTTCCTTTTGTTTTACGTCATTTGTGTCCTCTGCACAAAGTATTAAAAAGAGCCCAAATTTTCCTGAAAATTTTACATTTTTTTTTCCAGATCAAAGTTCACTCCAGGGTGAAGTGCAATTGTTGTTTGAGTATTGTAGTGGTTGCGACTCATCTGTTAGAGATGTTGCTGCAGCTATTTCAAAGAAAATGGGAAGAACGTATCCAAGAGCTTCAATCAAGGAAGCAGTGGAAACACTTTTCCCTGGTGTCCGTCACAGTTCAATAATCACAGGAAATCAGAGAAGTGGAAAGGATACTAGATCAACAATGTATCTTTTAGATATTGCTTTGAAAGTTAAATTATTATTATTATTAGAAACCATATGGAAAAGACTCTTTTAATTTAATGTTCGAATTATCCAGCTACAGTTTGAGATTCTCTTGCCTTGTGCGTTCGAGTTCTAGCTCGGAGGAGGTGGTTGATGACGGGATATCGTCGCTAGCTTTGGCTTTCGTGGCTTTCTTGGTTTTTTTCTTGGGTCGATCCCCTTGTGTAGAGCCAAGTTCTTGCTCTTCCATAAGGCGGGTCAGATCGTCCAAATTGTATTCAAAATTGGGATCTCTCGCTATTGCCATCTTGGAGGAGAGGTGGGTGCGCTCAGAGTCGAGGTTACAATGAAAGAGATTGACTCAAAAGGCAAACCAGAGGTTACGATTTCTTTCTTTTTACACGATTGACACGAGATTGCAATAACACGCAAGAAGCCAAGCTAGTTGACAAGTCACGATATATATATATTATAATACTGTCATGCGGATGACCGCTGGTCGGGTAACCATAGTAATTGCTATATTTGATCCAAGTATCAAAACCCTCCATTTTCCTTGACCCAGATGACATTAGACAAATTTACAAAAACTTGAAGTTCAAATTGACTGAGAATGAACGTTCAAAGAGTATTTGCCATGACTTACAACAACAACTTCAAAAGAAAAGTGTGTGTGCAATTACATCAATTCCAGAAGATCTCAAGAAAGGTCCACAAAAGGAACTTAATTACTTACAAACACTCACAGACATCGGTATGAAAACAATTAATGAAGAAGACGATCTTGAAGTTGCTTTTAATGAACTTTTCTTTTGAAAACATGTCAAAGAAAGTGGAAGAAAAGTGCCCCATTCTCAAGGAAATTATTCAGGTGTTGGCAACAGGGACACGAGATGATCGAAATCATGGAAAGAAAACCTCAGCTTATAAATTTAAATCAGCACTTCATCTTGTACTTGCATTGGATGATATAAAATCTCAACAATCCAAGAGTGATTTCTCTACAGTACTGATCTTCCTACATTGTTTTTATAAAAGTAGAAAGCCCAGTCAGGCTAAGTTAACAATAAAAACTTTTGTCTCAATTTTGATTTACATTGACAGTCTGTTTGATGTTATTAAGTGTTTATAATATACAACCATTAGCTTGTTGATGCAAGTATTAATTGCTCACTAAATTAAATAGGCATTGGTTTTCAAATTCTTTCATATAACGTTTTGTGTATTTATTTATCACCAGGTGAAAGAAATGGCAATTCAAGTGAGGCCATATACCTAGTCTGTTGCAGGCTCACAGTTAGTCAGGGTTAGTAAACAAAAAGCGAGGACAAGAAAAAATGGGCGAGGACTGGGGAGAGACAGGACTAACTGAGAGCCTGAAACAGGCTACCATATACCTAGTTACTATAAGGTATACATGAATTATGGAGTTACTTGTGTGACAATTATTTTTTATTTGATAACAACTTTATTGAATACAAAAACATAACCCAAAAAATCATGTAAATTGTAATTTATGAAAAGAGAACTATATGAAAAGCGTTATAACTCGTATGTCAAATTTAATGCCAACAGAGTAAACAACAATGATAGTAACTGTCACTGACAGCTGTGAAAAGCAACTTTGTAGATACGTTTTCTTAACCTTAGCATACTCTACCTACATGTAAGCAGGCATTGTTTTAGTTAAAAGTTACTATACCTCTCTCTTAAAAAAAGTATGTACAGCATCCATGATTACTGTCTCTGATAGAAAGAAAACAGTAACTATTTTGCCTTTAATGTAAGTCATGTTACAATTTACAAGACACAGATGTTGAACCATTAAGGACACTGATAAATGAATGGCCCAAAGTGAGGTACAAAGCATTTCTCATTTTTGTTGATTTTGCAGGGGGTATTTCTCTCAAAATATTGTGCACAACAAGAGTTTGCAGCATGTATACTCCTTGAGTGGTTGAAACTTTTGCACACCCATACTCAGGAAGTTGATCATGATTGTGTTTAACCTTTTTCCCAGTCAACACTTTGGCAAAATACAATAAGGTGAACTGGCCACTACTTTCAGTCAGTCTTTGTACACACTGAATTGCCTTCTTGGCAAATTCAGTTATGTCTTGCTCTCTTGTGCTACAAGGCTTCTGGCAAACATCGCACATTTGATTGCAGTCAGCTGATTCATCAAAATGTCTGAGGATAACTGCTCGACGGCACTCTCCTTTCTGAATAGCATAATACACCATGTGGTTATAACATTGAATCTGATTTTCACAAAGACCTGGATCAACCTTCATTTTGTCATAAATGTTGTTGATATGAAAAATTTGGTTTTGATGTGAGTAGTAAAATACTGATTTAGCAGGTAGACCATCTCTCCCAGCCCTTCCACTCTCTTGACTAAAATCTTCTAATGATGCAGGAATAGAGAAGTGGACAACAATGCGAACATTTTCTTTATTGATGCCCATACCAAAAGCATTGGTGCATACCAAGCACTGAAGACTGCCATTTGTCCACTCAGTTTGTGTTTGGCATCTCAAATTGTCACTTAGACCTCCATGGTAGAATTTGCATTTTAAACCTTTGGCTTGCAATTTCGGCGACAGCTCTTCACACTCTTTCCTTGTGTTACAAAAGACAAGTGAACATTCCACCACTGTGGATAAGTGCAAATATTTCTTCAGCAATGTTTGATGTTTTTTCTTTAACAATGTACATGATGTTTTTTCTGTTCATTGGTGCTGATACAACAACAGGTTTATCAAGCTTTAGTATTTTTATGACATCATCACGAGTAGACTTGGTGGTTGTTGCAGTCAAGAGCAGCATTGGAACTGATGGAAATAAAAGTCTGAGCCTTCCCAGTCCTAAATAGGCATCTCGAAATTGGTGTCCCCACTTGCTAACACAGTGGCATTCATCAATTACAAGCAATGACAACTTTTTTCTAGAGTACAGGGTAATCAAAATATCCAGCAGAACCTTGTTGTCTGAAATCATTTCTGCAGTTACCAAAAGGACCTTGATTGAACAGCTAGTTTGCTTTAGTGAATAATAAAGCCCTTGCTTTTCAGAGTCTTGTAGTTCTCCATGTAGTCCAGAAGCTAACAAACCATGCTTTGTACATTGGAAAACTTGGTCACACATAAGGGACTTTAGTGGGGTTATTACAACAGTAACACCATTGCTTTTATGAGCTGGAAGCTGATAAATAAGTGATTTTCCTCCTCCTGTTGGCAAAATCACAAAGCAGTCTTTTTTCTCTAAAATAGCTTGAATTCCCATCTCCTGCTCAACTCTTAGGCTTGAAAATTCCCAGTTTTTTTTGTAAGATTTGATTGAGAGATTCTGAAGATGATAACTCACACTCATTAGGACCACTGTCAGCAGGTATTATTGTGGGGGTAGATTGTGAAAAAGAAGGTTCAGTATCTGCAACATAGTCTATTTCTACAACAGTCCTGATGCACTCTATTTCAGGAACCTCCCATTCCCCTTGTTTGACTTTCCAACAACATGTTTGTCTTTGTTGTCTACTGTGATAACTTTTCGTCCTAGATTCTGAGAGTATTTTGACAGCTTTCCACCAGCAAGCAAAACATATGCCACTTTACAAGCTGCACTGTAGGGTGTTATATCTCTCAATTCCATTTCCAAACCATCAGACTTGCATTTGAATATCTCACCACCAACTTAGTTATAAAATTATCAACAGTCAACTAACAGCATGTAGTAAATGAATAAAAGAGGAATAATTACAAATTTATTTCATTTAACTGCTGTGGCAGGACATTTAGTTACTGTACATACTACAAAAATATCAGCCCTATGTTTTTGCTTCTGTAACACTTACTACTTTGCTTGACAGCAAGACCACTTTCTGTACCATTGCCTTCTGCCTGCACCTCTCTTGCTCTGCTCTTGCAGTGTTGTCACAAACATTCTCACCATGGACTCTTCTATAGTGAGAATTAAGATCTCGATACCATGTTTGTTTTGAATCACAGTTTGGGTGAGGGCAAGGAACACAATGCCACATTTCATCATCTATATATGGAGAAAAATAATACAAATACATACATGTAATTATGTTGTACCACTTTAAAATTAATTTCAGATAAAAGTGATTTAAACTAGGTTAAATTTGTATTTTCTCTGTTCCAAGTGTAACACCATTAAACAAAGAAAATACAAATAAAACCAGTGTGCAATCATTTTTAGCCTGAAATTCGTTTTAAACTACAACCAGTATGTTGTGGTTATTGTTAATCCTGACACACTTCAGACACGACCTCACCATGCAAATGCAGCATTCATTGTTTACCTGGTACAATGTAAAATACATTTCTTGAAACAAGTGGCACAAAATGGTTGGGGTGATAGTTTTGTAGTGTTGACAGCTCTCCTATTCGTGACCACAGTAGGGCAATTGGAGGCTTAGTTGGATCATAGTCCCTTGGCAAGATTATGCAGTGAAGATACTGACGAACCTTGGAGAAACATAGTAATAATTGGTTAAAATCAGTATCATGACTAGCTAAAATTAAGATAATTAGAAGCGTACACATCACGCATAGTTGTCTTTCATCTGATAACGTCATGATTTAACACCAGAATTTCTAAGGTCTAAAATTTACTGGATCATTTTACCATTTTTGAGTGTTCAATACTAAACATGTTTAGTGGTGTACTATTTACAAAGTGTAGCTGCCAAAGATTTAAGTCCCGGTGCTATCGAGATACCTGATCATGAGACCCTTAATTTCTGGATTTCATGAAAACAGAAAGGTTAGCATCATTTTCATTGACCTTAAGAAAGTTTTGCCTTTTTTCTGGACATGACCCTTTTCTAAATAAAAACTAAATTAAAACTAAGCACCTACTTCTGGTGTTGTTTCTGGATAGACACTTTTGATGCGTCGTTTTAAAACATTAGCGAGTGCCTGCAAATGCCAGAACGACGCATATGTTGACAGTTGACACGTTTGCTTTGCTTCCTCGCGATATACGCTTTCTAACACAGCAGCATCGATGGTTCTAGGACAGGCTCTGATGTTAAACACCTGCTCTTGAGCACGTATCCGGTGCAACAAATCCTCATCTGCGAGGTAATAGGCTTCATTTAGGGCCATTTCAACGATAGTCCGTGACCTTAGCTCCTCGTGCAGGGATTCATCGCCGTTTACTAAGGTAGAAATTGAACGGAAGCAATATGACCCATCACCCACGGTAGTCACCGGCACAAATTCAACAAGTTTATCGGCTGGTACAAGTTGCTGAGTGTGAAAGTCCACTTCAATTGCACTAAATTTGGGTTCCTTGATCGTCATTGAACCTAAACTGCCTTTTTCTGTTTCGCATGCAAGCAGAAACCCTTCCCATGAAGAATTTTCTGCCACCTGCAGAAGTTGCAGTAATTTGGCGGAAAATGCCGCCATATTGGATCTGGCAATATTTGCTAGGCGTTCTCGGCGAGGCTCTCTCGGTGACGTCACGGCTCAAAGTAGGATCCAGGTTTGACCGAGCCGAGAACGCCTAGGGACTAGGCTGCGTTTTGTGCATTTTTCATAGAAATGCACTGTTTTCGCTTTTTGGCGAAGATTTGAGGTCATTACGACGATTTTGAGATCTGGTGTGCTAAAAAGTGAGATTTTGCCAAAACGTGCTCCGCACGGCCCGAAACGTACGTTCTGTGCATTTTTCATAGAAATGCACTGTTTTTGGTTTTTGGCGATGATTTGAGGTCAGTACGACGATTTTGAGATCTGGTGTGCTCAAAAGTGAGATTTTGCCAAAACGTGCTCCGCACGGCCTGAAACGTGCGTTTTGTGCACTTTTCATAGATGTGCACCGTTTTTGGTTTTTGGCGATGATTTGAGGTCAGTACGACGATTTTGAGATCTGGTGTGCTAAAAAGTGAGATTTTGCCAAAACTTGCTCCGCACGGCCCGAAACGTACATTTTGTGCATTTTTCATACGAATGCACTGTTTTCGGTTTTTGGCGATGATTTGAGGTCAGTACGACGATTTTGAGATCTGGTGAGATCAAAAGTGAGATTTTGCCAAAACTTGCTCCGCACGGCCCGAAACGTACATTTTGTGCATTTTTTTATACGAATGCACTGTTTTCGGTTTTTGGCGATGATTTGAGGTCAGTACGACGATTTTGAGATCTGGTGAGATCAAAAGTGAGATTTTGCTAACACTTGCTCCGCACGGCCCGAAACGTACGTTTTGTGCATTTTTCATAGAAATGCACTGTTTTCGGTTTTTGGCGATGATCTAAGGTCAGTACGACGATTTTGAGATCTGGTGTGCTAAAAAGTGAGATTTTGCCAAAACTTGCTCCGCACGGCCCGAAACGTACGTTTTGTGCATTTTCATAGAAATGCACTGTTTTCGCTTTCTGGCGAAGATTGGAGGTCAGTATCAGTACGACCATTTTGAGATCTGGTGTGCTAAAAAGTGACATTTTGCCAAAACTTGCTCTGCACGGCCCGAAACGTACGTTTTGTGCATTTTTCATAGAAATGCACTGTTTTCGGTTTTTGGCGATGATTTGAGGTCAGTACGACGATTTTGGGATCTGGTGTGCTAAAAAGTGAGATTTTGCCAAAACTTGCTCCGCACGGCCTGAAACGTACGTTTTGTGCACTTTTCATAGAAATGCACTATTTCAGTTTTTGGCGATGATTTGAGGTCAGCACGACGATTTTGAGATCTGGTGTGCTAAAAAGTGAGATTTTGCCAAAACGTGCTCCGCACGGCCTGAAACGTACGTTTTGTGCATTTTTCGTAGAAATGCACTGTTTTCGGTTTTTGGCGATGATTTGAGGTCAGTACGACGATTTTGAGATCTGGTGAGATCAAAAGTGAGATTTTGCCAAAACTTGTTCCGCACGGCCCAAAACGTACGTTTTGTGCAATTTTCATACAAATGCACTGTTTTCGCTTTTTGGCGAAGATTTGAGGTCAGTACGACGATTTTGAGATCTGGTGTGCTAAAAAGTGAGATTTTGCCAAAACTTGTTCCGCACGGCCCGAGACGTACGTTTTGTGCACTTTTCATAGAAATGCACTGTTTTCGGTTTTTGACGAAGATTTGAGGTCATTACGACGATTTTGAGATCTGGTGTGCTAAAAAGTGAGATTTTGCCGAAACGTGCTCCACACGGCCCAAAAGGTTCGTTTTCTGCACTTTTCATAGAAATGCAGTGTTTCCGCTTTTTTGCGATGATTTGAGGTCAGTACGACGATTTTGAGATCTGGTGAGATCAAAATATGATTTTGCCAAAACTTGCTCCGCACGGCCCGAAACGTACGTTTTGTGCACTTTTCATAGAAATGTACTGTTTTCGCCTTTTGGTGATGGTTTGAGGCGAGTACGAACATTTTGATATTCAGTGTGTTTAAAAGTGAGATTTTGCCAAAACTTGCTCCGCACGGTCCGAAACGTTCGTTTTGTGCATTTTTTATAGAAATGCACTGTTTTGGCTTTTTTGCGATGATTTGAGGTCAGGACGACGATTTTCAGGTCCGGTGTGTTCAAAAGTGAGATTTTGCCAAAACGTGCTCGGCGCGAGTCAAAACGTACGTTTTGTGCATTTTTCAAAGAAAGGCACTGTTTGCGGTTTTTGCCGAAGATTTGAGGTCAGTACGACGATTTTGAGATCTGGTGTGCTAAAAAGTGAGATTTTGCCAAAACTTGCTCCGCACGGCCCGAAACGTGCGTTTTGTGCATTTTTCATAGAAAAGCACTGTTTTTGCTTTTTTGCGATGATTTGAGGTCAGTACGACGATTTTGAGATCCGGTGTGTTCAAAAGTGATAATCGTTCCTCGGTGTGCTAAAAAGTGAGATTTTGCCAAAACTTGCTCCGCACGGCCCGAAACGTACGTTTTGTGCATTTTTCATAGAAATGCACTGTTTTGGCTTTTTTGCGATGATTTGAGGTCAGTACGACGATTTTGAGATCCGGTGTGTTCAAAAGTGAGATTTTGCCAAAACGTGCTCGGCGCGACACAAAACGTACGTTTTGTGCATTTTTCAAAGAAAGGCACTGTTTGCGGTTTTTGCCGATGATTTGAGGTCAGTACGACGATTTTGAAATATGGTGAGATCAAAAGTGAGATTTTGCCAAAACTTGCTCCGCACGGCCCGAAACGTGCGTTTTGTGCATTTTTCATAGAAAAGCACTGTTTTTGCTTTTTGGCGATGGCTTGAGGCGAGTATGAAGATTTTAAGATCAAGTGTGCGTTTTGTGCATTTTTCATAGAAATGCACTGTTTTTGGTTTCTAGCGATGATTTGAGGTCAGTACGACGATTTTGAGATAAGAAAGGTGGCGTTGTGGCACCTAGAAAAATGGTTATAGACAATATTGAATGTTTACAAAATGAATTGGACCTTGTCGACGTTTGGAGAGTTAAAGATCCACAATATAGAAGTTACACTTGGTCAGAAGTTACACCGATTTTCTGTCGTTTAGATTACTGGCTTGATATCAAACAACTTACAGGATTTTGTAAATACAACAGGAAGCGAGAATTTTGTCAGACAAAAGGTGTATCGGGGATTGGATTAAGTATAATATTCGGAACCATGTTATTTTGTTCTCGAAAAAGAAAGCCAAAGAACTATCTGCAATGGAAAAAAACTTACAACAAGTATACGAGGAAGCAACTAAAAAATTCGAACAGGACCCTTCCGACTCTAACCTCAATACTCTAAATGAAGCAAAAGAAACTCTAGAAACTTATTAGGAGGAAAAAACAAGGGGTGTAATTATTGGCGCAAGGGCACGATGGCACGAGCATGGCGAGAGAAGTACAAAATATTTTCTAAATTTGGAGAAGCGTAATCACGTCAAAAAACATATAAGAAAACTATTAATAAGTGGTGCCATTACACGTGATCCTTTTGGGATACTGAACGACCAACAAACGTTTTTACCATAGCTTGTACCAATCAAACGTAACAGATGAGGATAAATAAAATGCAAACGAATTTTTAAATAATTTGAATATGCCAAGATTATCAGAAGAACAAAAACAATCTTGTGAAGAAGAAATATTTGTTGAAGAAATTACAGCCATTCTTAACAGTTTTGAGAGTAACAAATCTCCTGGTAATGATGGAATACCAATAGAAGTTTACAAAAATTACTGGGAATTAATTTGTGATCCAGTTATGGAAAGTGTGAGGGAGTGTTTCAACCACGGCGAAATGTCTAGCTCTCAAAGAAAAGGAATTATAACTCTTATAGAAAAGCAACATAAAGATCGAACACTCATTGAAAATTGGAGGCGAATCTCTCTTATTAATGTGGATGCAAAAATAATTTCAAAAGTGATTGCTTTAAGATTAAAGAAAGTTTTACCGAATATCATACATCATAATCAAACAGGTTATGTTGAAGATCGCTGTATTGGTGAGACTATTCGATCAATTTTCGACTGAACAAGACTGAACAGGAAACATTATGTCACTTTCTCTTTTACTGTCGACATTCACATATGTTGTGGAAAAATGTTGAACAGTATTATTTAACAACAACAAAGGAATTTCACGGGTTGCGTTTACGAGAGGTTATAATTGGAATAACGATGTCAAAATGTCCAGTGTTAAATTATCTGATATTAATTGGTAAATTGTATTTATGGGATTGCAGAAAGAAACAGGTACTTCCAACCATCGAAGGTTTCAAATTTAAAGTAAGAATTAAATACCAAGTTAAAAAATATATTTCCATTAAGAATAATAAACTAGAAACCTTTTATGAGAAATGGCCAAAAGACATTTACCCCCTTTAATTAAGTTCGTGTATATGCTATTGTGTGTATGTTCGTGTGTCTTCTTGTTTTATCTTAGGGTGTACCGTAAATAACTGTCAATTTCTCTCTTATCAACATAATTAAGCATTAATACAAGCCTCATTCAGCAATTGCGCGGCTGTTTTTGGCTGTAATGTATATAATCTGTGAAATCTTGACAATTGTAAGTATGTCTGTTATGGCAGTTGTTTAAAATATTGTAATTTTTTTCTTTTTAAGTAGTTCTTTGTAATTAAAGTAAAAAAAGAATAATAATAATAATAATAATAATAATAAAAGCTGTTTTTTCTTTTTTGGCGATGATTTGAGGCCAGTACGACGATTTTGAGATCTGGCGTGCTCAAAAGTGAGATTTTGCCAAAACTTGCTCCGCACGGCCCCAAACGTGCGTTTTGTGCACTTTTCATAGAAATGCCACTGTTTTCCAGATTTGGTGGTGATTTGAGACCATTACGACGATTTCGAGATCTGATGAGCTCAAAAGTGAGATTTTGCCAATATAGGCTCAGCACGGCCTGAAACGTACGTTTTGTGCATTTTTTCATAGAAATGCACTGTTTTCGCTTTTTGGCGAAGATTTGAGGTCAGTACGACGATTTTGAGATCTGGTGTGCTCAAAAGTGAGATTTAGCCAAAACTTGCTCCGCACGGAACAAAAGGTTGGATTTGTGCACTTTTCATGGAAATGCCAGTGTTTTCTCTTGGCGATGATTTGAGGCCAGTACGACGATTTCGAGGTCTGATGAGCTCAAAAGTGAGATTTTGCCAAAACGTGCTCCTCACGTCCCCAAACGTGCGTTTTGTGCACTGTTTTCACTTTTTGGCGATGATTTGAGGTCAATACGGCAATTTTCAGATCTGGTGTGCTCTCAAGTTAGATTTAGCCAAAACCTGCTCCGCACGACCCAAACGTACGTTTTGTGCACTTTTGTTAGAAATGCCACTGTTTTCGCTTTTTGTCGATGATTTGAGGCCAGTACGACGATTTTGAGATCTGGTGTGAGGAAAAGTGAGATTCTGCAAAAATTTGCTCCACACGCACTTTTCATGGAAATCGCGATGTTTCCCCGA
Organism: Cladopsammia gracilis; assembly: GCA_022457155.1. Lineage (NCBI taxonomy): Eukaryota > Metazoa > Cnidaria > Anthozoa > Scleractinia > Dendrophylliidae > Cladopsammia > Cladopsammia gracilis. The sequence continues at coordinate 52,491 of JAJGOT010001128.1, read as the reverse complement.
TTTGGCGTAGATTTGAGAGCAGTACGACGATTTTCAGATGTGGTGTGCGGAAAAGTGAGATTTTAAAATATACAACTTCGTTGGATAAAAAGATCCTATAGTTCAAAACAAAAGTAGTAGTTTGAAGATGAAGCACAGGATTGAAAGGATTGAAGTGGATTACCGTTTATCTTGAAATCAAAGTTGCCTTTGTTTGCTGGAGTGTCAATCGTGACATTTATCTGAAAACAAAATGCGTGCGTTATAACGGCTCTCTCTATTTTGTGCTGCTTTACCTCGTTGTATTTGCTTAGTTAATGTTTGTAAGATGGAAAAATATATTGTTTGTTTGTCATAACATATGTGACATTTGTTGGCTCCTAGGAGAAAAATTACGGAGCCTGTTCGTCAATATTTCGGGCAATTTCGGTTTTAGCCGTCGCACTTCGTGAATACTCTTCGTAAATGCATACTGATGACACTGTCCCGCCGAAATGGCAAAATGTCGTTCAGCTTATTTCCACGTTATATCGCCAAATGGCACAAAATATAAAACTTGGTTGGATAAAAATATCCTTTAGTACAAAACAAAAGTAGTAGTTTGGAGACAAAGCGCAGGATTGCAGGGATTAAAGTAGATTACAGTTTAGCTTGACATTAAAGTTGCCTTTGTTTGCTGGAAAGGCAGTGTCAATCGTGACATTTATCTGAAATCAAAATCCGTGCGTTATAACGGCTCAGTCTATTTTGAGTTGCTTTACTTCGTTGCATTTGCTTAGAATAATGTTTGTAAGGTGGAAAACTAAATTGTTTGTTATTCATAACTTATGAGAAATTTGTTGGCTCCTAGGAAAAAAATTACGGAGCCTCTTCGTCAATATTTCGGGCGTTTTCGCTTTTTCGCCGTCGCACTTCGTGAATACTTTTCGTAAATGCATAGTAATGACACTGTCCCGCCGAAATGGCAAAATGTCGCTTAACTTCTTTCCACGTTATATCGCCAAATGGCACAAAATATACAATATCAATATCAACGTTGCCTTTGTTTGCAGGAGCAGCGTTGTCAATCGTGACATTTATCTGAAATCAAAATGCGTGCGTTATAACGGCTCTGTCTATTTGAGCTGCTATACTTCGTTGCATTTGCTTAGCTAATACTTATAAGTTGGAAAAAATAAATTGTTTGTTTTTCATTTTTTGGCTTTCTTTTTCGAGAACAAAATAGCATGGTTCCGAATATTATACTTAATCCAATCCCCGATACACCTTTTGTCTGATAAATTCTCGCTTCCTGTTGTATTTACAAAATCATGTAAGTTGTTTGATATCAAGCCAGTAATCTAAACGATAGAAAATCGTTAGATATTTTTGGCTCCAAGTGTAACTTTTAGATTGTGGATTTTTAACTCTCCAAACGTCGACAAGGTCCAATTCATTTTGTAAACATTCAATATTGTCTATAACCATTTTTCTAGGTGCCACAACGCCACCTTTCGTATCTCAAAATCGTCGTACTGACCTCAAATCATCGCTAGAAACCAAAAACAGTGCATTTCTATGAAAAATGCACAAAACGCAAGTTTGGGGCCGTGCGGAGCAAGTTTTGGCAAAACCTCACTTTTGAGCACACCAGATCTCAAAATCGTCGTACTGACCTCAAATCGTCGCCAAAAAGAGAAAACAGTGGATTTCTATGAAAAGTGGACAAAACGCACGTTTTGGGCCGTGCGGAGCACGTTTTGGCAAAATCTCACTTTTGAGCGCACCAGATTTCAAAATCGTCGTACTGACCTTAAATCATCGCCAAAAACCGAAAACAGTGAATTCCTATGAAAAATGCACAAAACGTACGTTTCGGGCCGTGTGGAGCAAGTTTTTGCAAAATCTCACTTTTGAACACACTGGATCTCAAAATCTTCATACTCGCCTCAAACCATCGCCAAAAAGCAAAAACAGTGCTTTTCTATGAAAAATGCACAAAACGCACGTTTGGGGCCGTGCGGACAAGTTTTGGCAAAACCTCACTTTTGAGCACACCAGATCTCCAAATCGTCGTACTGACCTCAAATCTTCGCCAAAAAGCGAAAACAGTGCATTTCTATGAAAAATGCACAAAACGTACGTCTCGGGCCGTGCGGAGCATGTTTTGGCAAAATCTCACTTTTGAACACACCGGATGTCAAAATCGTGGTACTGGCCTCAAACCATCGCCAAAAAGCAAAAACAGTGCATTTCTATGAAAAATGCACAAAACGCACGTTTGGGGCCGTGCGGAGGAAGTTTTGGCAAAACCTCACTTTTGAGCACACCGGATGTCAAAATCGTGGTACTAGCCTCAAATCATCGCCAAAAAGCGAAAACAGTGCATTTATATGAAAAATGCACAAAACGTACGTTTCGGGCCGTGCGGAGCAAGTTTTGGAGAACATACCAAGACATGAAATGAAGATAGTGATGGGAGACTTGAATGCTAAAGTTGGAAATGATAACACCAACTACGAGAGAGCCATGGGTAAGAAAGGGTGTGGAAGTATGAACAACAATGGAGAGAGACTGCTTGAATGCTGCTGGACATACGATCTTGTCATTGGCGGGACTCTCTTTGCACACCCAGACATCATAAACTTACCTGGTGTTCACCTAATGGCAAAGACAAGAATCAGATCGAGCACCTGATGATTAATGGGGTGTGGAGAAGATCGCTGCAAGACGTTAGAGTGAAAAGAAGAGCAGAAGTTGGCAGTGATCACCACCTTGTCACTGCAACTCTGAAAGTGAAACTGAGAAAGAATGGACCTGAGAAACCAAGACAACAGCAGTTTGACGTGGAGAAGCTGCGCGACCCTAAAATAAAGAATGCCTTCATCCTTAAGCTGAAGAACAAGTTCCAAGTTTTGGCAGATGCTGAAAACTACACCCAGACAGAGTCGGTTGGAATCGACACCGCGTGGAAGTAAATAAGATCAGCCTATACCAAGACCAGTAAAGCTTGCTTAGGAAGAGGACGAAAGAGGAGGAAAGAGTGGATAACAATGGATACCTGGAAAGCCATTGAGAACAGGAGAGCCCTTTAGAAGAGAGTGTTGGAGACCAAGTCGGAGAGGCTGAAAGAGAGGTACAAGCAACAGTACAGGGAAGCTGATCAAACAGTGAAAAGAATGACTAGGGCCAACAAGCGGGCCTACATGGAAGGCCTTGCAAGGGAAGCAGAAGAGGCCGCTGCCAAGGGAGAACAAGGACGAGTGTACAAAATCACTAAGCTCGTCAGCGGCAAGTACCGGGGATCTAGAGACGCACCCATCGCCGATAAACAGGGACGGCTACTAACAACAGATGCGGAACAAGAGGGGAGATGGGCAGAACATTTCAGCGAAGTTCTAAACAGACCACCACCAACAGTTACAGCGGATGTACAGGACCCGGCCAAAGACCTGGGTGTAAATACAGCGCCACCTGAGAAAGAAGAAATTGTGGCAGCCATCAGATCCCTCAAAAACGGAAAGGCCCCTGGTCAAGACAGCCTCAACGCAGAACTCTTCAGGGCAGAGCCAGAGCTTGCAGCGCAAGTTCTTCAGACACTCTTTACAGCCATCTGGGACGAGAAGCAACTACCAGAGGATTGGACGGAAGGCGTCATAGTAAAGATCCCGAAAAAGGGAGCCCTGAGCAACTGTAACAACTGGAGAGGAATCACCCTCCTGTCTGTTCCAAGCAAGATCCTCGCAAAAATCATCATCAAGCGAATTTCAGACGCGGTGGAGCAGCAACTCCGAAAGGAGCAGGCTGGTTTTCGACCGGGAAGAGGGTGCACAGTTCAAATATTCACTCTGCGAAACATCATCGAACAGTGCACAGAATGGCAGAGACAGCTGTACATCAACTTTGTAGACTTTGAAAAAGCCTTTGATAGCATCCATCGAGAGAGTCTATGGCGAATTCTCAGGGCATATGGAATACCGCAGGCGACTGTTCTTGTCATCAAAAGCTTCTAAAGCAACTTCTCATGCAGGGTAAGAAGCAGCGAGATCAGCTTCAGCGTGAAGACCGGTGTTATACAAGGCTGTTGTATGTCTGCGATGCTTTTCAACTTGACAATCGACTGGGTGATGAGACAGACAACAGCAGACCAAGCGCGAGGCATCAGATGGACCCTCTTGACACAACTCGAAGACCTGGACTTTGCTGACGATTTAGCACTCATGTCGCACATCCAAAAACACATGCAGGAGAAGACGTCCCGTCTAAGCACCTCAAGTCATCGCCAAAAACCGAAAACAGTGCATTTCTATGAAAAATGCACAAAACGTACGTTTCGGGCCGTGCGGAGCAAGTTTTTGCAAAATCTCACTTTTGAACACACTGGATCTCTAAATCTTCATACTCGCCTCAAACCATCGCCAAAAAGAAAAAGCAGCGCTTTTCTATGGAAAATGCACAAAACGTACGTTTGGGGCCGTGCGGAGCAAGTTTTGGCTAAATCTCACTTTTCAGCACACCAGATCTCAAAGTCGTCGTACTGACCTCAAATCATCGCCAAAAACCGAAAACAGTGCATTTCTATGAAAAATGCACAAAACGTACGTTTCGGGCCGTGCGGAGCAAGTTTTGGCAAAATCTCACTTTTGAGCACAGCAGATCTCAAAATCGTCGTACTGACCTCAAATCATCGCCAAAAAGCGAAAACAGTGTATTTCTATGAAAAATGCACAAAACGTGCGTTTCAGGCCGTGCGGAGCAAGTTTTGGCAAATCTCACTTTTGAACACACCGGATCTCAAAATCGTGGTACTGGCCTCAAATCATCGCCAAAAAGCGAACACAGTGCATTTCTATGAAAATTACACAAAACGCACGTTCTGGGCCGTGCGGAGCAAGTTTTGGCAAAATCTCACTTTTGAGCACAGCAGATCTCAAAATCGTCGCACTGACCTCAAATCATCGCCAAAACCCGAAAACAGTGCATTTGTATGAAAAATGCACAAAACGTACGTTTCGGGCCATTGGAGGAATTTTTGGCAAAATCTCACTTTTTAGCACACGAGATCTCAAAATCGTCGTACTGACCTCAAATCATCGCAAAAAAGCAGAAACAGTGCATTTCTATGAAAAGTGCACAAAATGAACCTTTTGGGCCGTGCGGAGCGCGTTTTGGCAAAATCTCACTTTTTAGCTCACCAGATCTCAAAATCATCCTGCTGGACTCAAATCATCGCCAAAAAGCGAAAACAGTGCATTTCTATGAAAAGTGCACAAGACGCACGTTTTGGCAAAATCTCACTTTTGAACACACCGGATCTCAAAATCGTGGTATTGGCCTCAAATCATCGCCAAAAAGCGAGAACTGCATTTCTATGAAACGTGCACAAAACGCACGTTTGGGGCCGTGAGGAGCAAGTTTTAGCAAAATCTCACTTAGAGCACACCAGATCTCAAAATCGTCGTACTGGCCTCAAATCATCGACGTCAAACGGGGAATGTCTTCCTCTTCTATGCCGCCCTTCCTGACGAGCATTTGTATATCACGTTGAAGGTTGTAGCCGTAAAAGAAGCAGCCTGTTATCCTACACATCCTCTCCTTATGATGCCTTCTTTTCTTCTGCTCGCTGTCGCTCTTTAGTGGATTTGCTGCTTTCTTTTTCGTTTTCTTTACGGGCGCTTCGTCATCGCTCTTCAGGGGACTTGCTGTTTTCTTTTTCGTTTTCTTTACGGGCGCTTGGAAATCGCTCTCGCTGTCTGTTGTAAGGGCACTTGCTGTTTTCTCCTTTGCCTTGTTTACAGGTTCGTAGTCGCTCTCACTGTCTGTTGGCGGGGCTTTTCTTTTCCTGGACTTCTTCTCTTCCTCGTCTCTCTCAATGTCCTTACCTGCATCGCCAACTGTTTGATCTTCGTTTAAGTGAAACGTTTCTGGCGCACAGTCTAGCGTTAACTTGTACATTCCATATGTCTCAGTGTCAAGGGCTCGTGCGGCTTGGTCATCAATCTCTCATTGCTGAGAGATCATCGACATGCACCCCAAGGCCCGTTTGGCGCACCTTTGTAGCACCTTCGAGGCTAGGTCATCAATCTCTCGTTTGCTGAGAGATCCAGGACATGCACCCCAAGGCCCGTTTGGCGCCCCTTTGTAGCATTTCAAGGCCCAAAGCATCCTCTGCTTGGTAAAGAACTGCACAGTGGCGATAATCGGAGCGAAACGTGTTCCAGTTAATGTCTTTGTCCTGGTTGTACGGTACTCTTTGTCTTTTCACCTTCAAGACATCCTTCGCTGCTTGGTCACCATTATAAGCATGCTAAGATATTATATTATATTATATTATATTATATTATATTATATTATATTATATTATATTATATTATATTATATTATATTATATTATATTATATTATATTATATTATATTATATTATATTAAATTATATTATATATTATATTATATTTTATTAGCTTCTGTTGAGGTGTTTTCGCATGTGTTCGAGGATTTGAACTAAAAGCATAAGATTGAGCCGATATTAAAACCGAGTATATTCGCAGATAGTATAAAAGTCATGCTTTATATCCTGCAAATTTGAATTTGTTTGCTGTAATCCCCTCAGAGATATTAACGATCAAATTGTAGCCTCGTTTCCATGTTTGAAAAACTTGTAAACAAGGCTAGAAACAAACCGTTGAGCCGATAATAACGCCGAGTGTATTGGCAAATAGTATTAAAGACGTTGTATATATCCTGCGAATTTGAGGAAGTGTGATAAAATCCCGTCAGAGACATTAACGTTCAAAGTATAGCCTCGTTTGCATGTTTGACGCACTTTTGGATCCGCCATGTTGGACAAAATTCAACTGTTAATAACTCGCATGTTTTAGAAGCTGTTTCCTTGACTTTAGCAACACGGTTAGATCACTTTGGGATCTAACTCGATTGATATAAACACTACCATAAACACAAGATCTGACGATGTTATTAACAGTTGAATTTGCAGCTAATTAATTATTCAGTTATTATTACACTTTTGAGCACACACCAAATCTCAAAATCGTCGTACTGGCCTCAAATCATCGCCAAATCAGGAAAGCAGTGCGATTTCTATGAAAAGTGTGCGAAACGCCGGTTTGGGGCCGTGCGGAGCAAGTTTTAGCAAAATCTCACTTTTGAGCACACCTGATCTCGAAATCGGCGTCCTGGCCTCAAATCGTCGCCGAATCGGCAAAACAGTTCGATTTCTAAGTCTGGCAAGTCTGTCCTTTATGGAACCTTGAAAATCAATCTCTAAGACACATGTTAATTACTTGCAGTGTATCTTCGTTGTTTTGGACTTTTTTTCTAACTGGTGGCGAGAAAAATTTAATGAAAAACTGACTTTATCTGAAAATACCATTTTATACGGTTGGCACAAAGAGTCAAACAATTGGAAAGTTCTTAACTACTGTTTGATTGTCGCCAAATATCATGTTTTTGCAACAAGCGTAGGCGGCGGCATCCTAGACTTCGACAGTTTTCTTTTGCGCCTTGATAACAAAATTGATATTTTACGCACCATAGCTTTTAAATCTAACCGATCAGAGCAATTAAAAAATCATGGGCTAAATGAATGCTAGTGCAACTCCCTTAAGTTATTGTCGTCAGTGACTTTTTACGTTTTTGAGTGATTTTCTGCATATAACCGATCCATAGGATTTCGTGACTCCATATTTGGGGTTACCATGGTAAGTGTTGCTGTTCTAAACAACTGAAGGCTCGAGTTTTCTAGAAACGTCATTATGACGTGTTTTTGCTTCGTTGAGCTATAATAGCGGCTCAAATATGGTTTGTATGCGATTTTTGGTAAGTTCACAGCCATTTTTTATCTTTAGTAGCTGCCTGATGAGCATCATTAAGCGTGAAAGTAGCTAAGAGTCCACTTTCTCAAAGAAGCGAGTAAGGTGATGTACTTCGTTTGCGAATTTGGCTTGTTGTTCGTAGAACTGAAAAAATGGCCGCTCCGAAAGGAAGTAGCCTTGGGACTCCACTACTGATGAATTTCATGACCTACCACGGCATATTTTGGGGTTTGCGCCCACTGAAGAAAACAACAAGCGCTAAATTTCGGTGGTAGGTCGGAGTGGCTATGGACTTAGTATAAATATGAAATATGTGGGGAAAGGAACGACCCCTGTCAAAAATTATCGCTATTTCCCAGCATGCAGTGCGGTCGTGATGTTGAAAATCGAGGCAAGGCAAGGATGCACTAGAACGAGAGGATGTAGCTTGGCCCGGACAACGAATAAGAGCAAAAATCATTGCTAAGGTAGGACTAGGCCTGACTTTTGCTGTGAATGTTAACTTTTGGGTTTGCAACGATGATTTAGGAAAAACTGGAGGCAAAAAGGTAATTTTTGTTCTTCTTCTATGACGTTAAAATCGGTCATTTTTGTTCTTCTCCAAATTCAAACGCTGATATTCTGCGAAAATCGCTGACTTTTTTATTTTTATTGGATGTCTCAATTTGAGTGACATTCTAGTCAATGCACGCAACTGAAAATGTTCGCGCGATTGAGAAAGCTGCAATTTTTTAAAGCAGTTGAGTCTTATTGGTCTTCTAAGACCAATTTTGGCCGGGACTGACGTCAATGAGTTAACATATATTCGTTTAAGCTATATTGTACTTTTTTCAATTAATATGTTATTTTTCTTCTCTTTTTGCATATGTATCGTAACTATTTTACTCTTGCTTTCTTTTTTTATTGTATTGCAACACATTGTATTTACTATTTGTAATACAAAAATCAGTATGCATTTACGAAGAGTATTCACGAAGTGCGACGGCTAAAATCGAAAATGCCCGAAATATTGACGAAGAGGCTACGTAATTTTTCCCCTAAGAGCCAACAAATGTCTCAGAAGTGATGACAAACAAACAATTTATTACTCCATCTTACAAACATTAGCTTAATAAATGCACCGAAGTGAAGCAACTCAAAATAGACTGAGCCTTATAACGCACGCATTTTGATTTCAGAAAAATGTCACGATTGACACTGCCTCTCCTGCAAACAAAGGCAACTTTGATTTCAAGCTAAACTGGGTAGATTCTGCATGTACCGGTCACATATTACGTAAAACAAAAGGAACGATGAACGACAATAATACAAATGCGAAACAAGACCACAAATACAATACCTCACAAACAATAGAAGACAGTGAGTGGTTAATGGGTACCGGTACATGCAGAAACACCCCTAAACTGTAATCCACTTCAATCCTTGCAATCCTGCGCTTTATCTCTAAACTACTACTTTTGTTTTGTACTATAAGATCTTTTTATCCAACCAAATTGTATATTTTGTGCCATTTGGCGATATAAAGTGGAAATAAGCTGAGCGACATTTTGCCATTTCGGCGGGACAGTGTCATTACTATGCATTTACGAAAAGTATTCACGAGGTGCGAGCTTAAAACCGAAAAATTCCGAAAAATGGCCGAAGAGGCTCCGTAATTTTTCTCCTAGGAGCTAGCAAATGTCTCATAAGTTATGACAAACAAACAATTTATTTTTGTATCTTTCAAACATTGACTAAGCAAATGCAACGAAGTAAAGCAGCTAAAAATATCTGAGCCGTTATAACGCACGCATTTTGATTTCAGATAAATGTCACGATTGACACTGCCTCTCCAGCAAACAAAGGCAGCTTTGATATGAAGCTAAACTGTAATCCACTTCAATCCTTGCAATCCTGCGCTTTATCTCCAAACTACTACTTTTGGTTTGTACTATAGGATCTTTTTATCCAACTAAGTTGTATATTTTGTGCCATTTGGCGATATAACGTTGAAATACGTTAAGCGACATTTTTCCATTTCGGCGGGACAGTGTCATTACTATGCATTTACAAAGCGTATTCATGAAGTGCGAAGGCTAAAACCGAAAAGGCCCGAAATATTGACGAAGAGACTCCGTAATTTTTCTCCTAGCAGCAAACAAATGTCTCAGAAGTTATGACAAACAAACAGTTTATTTTTCCATCTTACAAACATTAGCTAACCAAATGCAACTAAGTAAAGCGGCTCAAAATAGACTGAGCCGTTATAACGCACACATTTTGATTTCAGATAAATGTCACGATTGACAATGCCTCTCCTGCAAACAAAGGCAACTTTGATATCAAGCTAAACTGTAATCCTCTTCAATCCTTACAATCCTGCGCTTTATCTCTAAAAGACTACTTTTGTTTTGTACTATAGGATGTTTTTATCCAATTAAGTTGTATATTTTGTGCCATTTGGCGATATAACGTGGAAATACGTTAAGCGACAGTAGTATGTGACGGATGCCTAGGCGAATTTTATTCATATATGCAGCAGCCATGAGTTAATGAGGTAGGACCTGTTTGAACAAGAAAACTGGACAAACCGGTTTTGAGGTAATGAGATGCAGGTCTTGTACGTCAGGGGGTGTGGTATGATAGTTCTACGATTCCGCCCAACCATCCGGGTGATGGTGTGAATATATAGCCAAAAGAACAATGGGGAGGGTGTAAACCAATGAGGAGTAACTGTCAAATCAGGTTGATCATGTATATATCTGAACTGGTTTAATTGACTTGACTAACAGGTTTTTTCCGATGCGCCATGATTTTTTTCACCCCTATCTCCCTGAAGGTCGAACTTACAACAAAGGACACATAATATTTCATGGAATCAAAATTATTTTATTGAGTAAACAAAGATTACAATCAGTTCTGATTTGTTACAAAGAGTGTGATGTTTACGCTTATTTTACACGCCATCTGCAATTAATTTTCCAAGGTCTCTTTGCCACTTTGATTTATCTATTCTGCTAAATTGTCTCTGAAGTGTAGGTCTTTTGCTCTTGTCTTGATCTTTTTTGACCAGTTCCGCTGGACTTTCTCTTGGTTTGTACACTGGAGGACCAAAGATATCTGCAGGCAATTCATCGGCCCATTGAAAGTACTGACACTTTTCCTTTTGTCTGCACATGAAGTATGGTCTGAAAGGGTTCTTTTCTGATCTTGACACCCTCAAGGTTGGTACTTCCATGTGTTTGCAACAGATCTGTTTTCCACCTTCACATACTTTATATGCAGGTATCACATGGTCATTGATACATTGTTGATAGTCATAGACGTTGTCTTCACAGCAGAAGAAGGGGCACTCTCTCCAATTCAAACAGCGAAGATAAGGTATTCCAGAAGCGGGTTTGATTACTTCGAGGTCTTGTTGGCAGAGTCCACACTTTGAGCAACTCATCTTGAAACTGATGTGTGATGAACACTGTCGCAGAAACTTTATACAGTTTTTAAAAACCAGTTTTTTGACCAATCAATAAACCTGTTTTTCCAGTTTAACAAGTACAAACTGGTTAGGACCGGTCAACTTCATCAATACCATTTATTAATATGTCTAACCAGTACCAACAGGTTTTACAAAACTGATCGGGTTGCAGGATAACCTTTTCAATGCGTTCTCTTTCTTGCTGTGGATTATCAATCCAGTCTTGTTCGTAAGGTGCCAGCAAATCCAGAATGTTCAATAAATCGTGCCATACCTAGTATGCTTTTGTGCGATAGTTATCCAAAACTGTAAACGTACGATCCAAACATGTCGTCAACTGTTTATTGTCTTGTACGGAACTGGGGTCTCTCTTCTGAATGTCGTCATACACCATGAAAGCCAGACATATCCAATAAGCTTCCTTTGTTTTTTCATCATTCACTTCTAGGACGTGGTGCTTAATGATAGGAGTCATGATGTAAAGCCAATCCAATTAAAAATGTTCTGACAACACAGTGTCTGTCCCTTATATTTTAATTCAGCTTGAAAAACTGGTTCGTCCGGTTTAGTAAGGTTCCCATTGCTTGTTGCTTCGTAACCTGGCTACTACAGGTGTTCGTGCCTTGCGTTTTTTCGCAGTTTTGCGCATGGAATCAGGCGGCGTTTCCAAAAGCAAAGAAAGTGTTGATTCGTCAGGCAAAACGGAAGACGGTGATTCTATTCTTCTGGGGAGTTTGGATCCTTTAGTAGACACAGGTGTGACAGGCAGTTTTCTAACTGTTTTGATCGTTTTTTCTTCAGATTTAGGCAAAGTGACTGGTGGAGGTGATGGTTCTGGTGTAGGAAGTACCACTGTAGGTTTTACGGTGGTTTCATTCTTCATCTGTTTCGTCAACCAGCTTTGCAATAATTGTTCGGGCACCATCAGCATCTTTTGGACATGTCTCATTTTAGAACTTTGCCCAATAAATCAATAGCAAGAGGAGCAATCAAGGTAGCTAAAGCTGGTAGAAATCCACCTTTCTGATTGAGCACTTCCTTTTTTCGTTTGAGGCTTGGTGTCTTGCGGGTCAAATAGAGGAGCTTTGACTTTTGCACTGAATCCACAAATTGGAGCGAATCCACTACTCGATTGACTCGTTCCAAGAAATTGCGTTGTTTTTGTTCCTACAGACAATACAAATCTTGAGATCCAATCAGGGTGTGAACAGAGCGGGCAAGTTTGGGCATGTCTATTGTTACCTAAAGGACGCGGAAGGTATTATTTGCATATGAATGATTTACCTATACAGTTATTAGTTTTCATAATAACATGGTTTGAGCAAATAAGGAAAAACTCTTTGTTAAAATAAAGGTAAGATGACGCGGTCAAACTAGTTTTGTGAAAACGACATGAGAGTTATGTTATTAAATCCGGTTTTCTAGCTGTTTTGTGGTAAGATGACGCCGTTCATCTGGTTTGCACAATCTTCTGATTGGTTCTTAGTTTAGATAAATAGGTTGTGTTATTTCATTTTATTTTCACCAAAGATGAAGGAAGAACCCATGGACTGTCCAATTGGAACAGGATATGTGTTATACACTGGTGGTTGCGGTGAGTTAGATCTTTTGGCGGAAGGATTGGGTCGAAAGTATGGTTTTCAAGTAGAGGTCAAGATAGGGCCACGTCATCTCAGGGCCAAAACTATCACACCGTTACCGAGAGAAACGTTGATCCAAGCGAACCCTTATTTGCATCATGCCAGCAAATCACTCGACAGACCATTAAACATGACCGAGAACAGTTACGCGCGAGAACTCTTTCAAAGAAACTTTTTCATTGTCAAGGATGTTCGCATCGTGTATGCATTTGGCGAGTTGAATGCAGAAAAAAATCAAGTCAAAGGTGGAACGGGATGGTCTGTCCAATTGGCGTTGGATTTAAACAAAGAGGTATATGTCTACGACATTCCTAGTACGAAGTGGTACCAACCCTTTTTCTTTCGCTGGAACGGTGAAGGTCGTTGGGTAAAAGAATTTGGCTTTCAACCGCTACATGGTTATCCAACCCTACATAAATTCAGTGCCGTAATTGGTACCCGTTACATTGGAGAAAATACTAAGCAAGAACTAGGAGATCTCTTTCGAAGAACCTTTTGTTTGGATCAGGACATCCAACAATTGGACAAGGCTTTACAAGGACTGAGATTCAAAGACGTTTGAACAGACTTGACTAACACAGCAAGAAAGAGAAAACATTACGATAGGTTTTATACAACGTCATCAATTCCTTGGAAAATGAATTAGAATGCGAGTGGATTTTCTGAAATGTATTATTTTGCAATTGTCAATAATAAATGACATTCTTGAAATATTAAGAATTGTAGTTTTTGGACTCTGTTGTGATTCGTCTTATGTCAAACTGACTAGACACAGATCGAAAAGAAGCATCTGTTATCGACCCTATAATATGATCGCATGAGTTGCTCTGAGTTGCTCTGAGTTAATACTCTGAGTTGCTCTGAGTTAGTACTCTGAATTGCCCTGAGTTAATGCTCTGAGTTGCTTTGAGTTACTCTGAGTTACTCTGAGTTACTCTAAGTCACTCTGAGTTACTCTGAGTTACTCTGAGTCGCTCTGAGTTACTCTGAGTCGCTCTGAGTTACTCTGAGTTGCTCCGAGTTGCTCTAAGTCGGTTGCGCACTCAACCGCTCTGAGTTGCTCAATCAAATGGTCTTAGTTGCTCGCTCAAGTACTCTGAGTTTCTCACTCAAATGTTCTGAGTTGCTCTGAGTTACAGTGAGCTACTCCAGGGGGTCGGTCTAAGTTGCTCTTGAATTCGCGCTGAATGACTCCAATCTATTGTTTGTCGTTTCAGTAACTTTTAAATTTTGGTGTTTTGCAGGAACTAACTTTTGTGCCCTAGTCAGTGTGGCTGATTTGATTCTCTGGCAATGGATCGATCAGCAATAACAACGGAACCATTTGATGCATTACCACTCGAGTTATCAGTGGCATTTTCTTAACGAAAGAGACGTTTATTTAGTAAATGGGCACCAACACGATTTTACATTACGTTTATTACTAAATAATGATCAGTTTGTATATAGTTTCGACAGCGGGGCCGTGATTTTTTAAGGAGAAAATGTTTGCGGGAATATAAATTAGAAAAATTAGAACCTGCAAAAATTTAGTGCGAACGGTAATACGGACCAACAAAATCACATATTTTTACACAAACATTACATAATGTCTTATTACAATCTCGTGCTTTCACCAGTATGCAAATACAAATGAATAGTTCAATTACCCTTGAGACAGCTTAATTGTAGTTAAAAAGAGTATTTTGAACTCGTGTCGCTTCTCTTTAGCACGCGAATAGCGCTGCGCATCCAAACAATCTTCGACTTTAAGAAAAGCATTGCTAATTCGTCCCTAAACTGTTATCATTAATTCACCCTTAATTCGTTACCGCTTAAAAGAATCACAGCCCAGTTACTTTTCTGTCGCGTAAAGCAAACTTGTGATGTGTATGTTGGTAAATTACAAAGCGGGTACATTGTTTGCTGTTATTCTTTTGAACATGTAACTTTGCCTTGCGTTTTTTTGATTCTCTAATCGAACCGCAGAAAAAGGCTTTTAGTTGGAAAGTAGACTTTTCGAATGATGAATGGCCGTTTCGGTTGTTGTAAATAGTATTCACAGTAAATTACTTTAAAGACATTGTTAACTTTGTTTCAGTGCTTATTAAAGCTTGTTAAAATAGAGAACATTTTAGCGTTTGCTCAAATACATAGTGTTGTTGTTATGGTCAATCACTTTCTTAAGAAAATGTCTCCGTGTGAAACCAAAAAAAAATTGCCCTGCTTTATAAGCCTCGCGTTTCCTAAAAGTTTCCTCTGCATGTCAATTACGCTCAAAGTTGGCAATTGATAACAATGGCTTTCAAGTTTATTGTTTAACTTGTCTAAAGAATCCACAAATAAACAGCGGAACGCTCACTAGGTTTCGCTACGTATAATATAACTTCATGTAGCATATATTTTTCCATTCCATGAGAACATGCTTTCGATATGTTTGAAGCAACGCTTACGTTTACACGTTGTTTAAACAGAAGTTGTTTTAGCTCATTATGTTTTTATAAATAGCCGCTTAAATTCAACTGACAGAAAAGGTTCGCCGTTGGTACGCGAATAGCGCTGCGCATTCAAACAATCCTTGACTTCAAGAAAAGCATTGTTAATTCGTTCCTAAACTGTTATCGCTAATTGAACGTTCATTCGTCACGCTTTAAACAATCGCAGCCCAGTTACTTTTCTTTCGAGTAAAGTTGTTAAATTTAATATAAAGCGGTACGTATATTGTTTGTTGTTATTCGTTTGGACATGCAACTTTGCTTTGGTTATCTGGTTACTTTATTAAAAATAAATGTGATCAAGGATTTCCGAAAACAGCCACGAATCCAACAAGTTAATTTATTGGATGATAACTGTAAAAGTGCGAATCCGTTTTTTTATTGATATAACCAAGCGTTAAAAGTATTTCAAGGAAGAAGACGATCGGTTCCATCGTTAAGTTTGATTTCCTTATCATTTGACTGTGCTGTGCATGGATTTGAATGGTTGTAAATAAAAACCGCTTTTGTCGACATAACGATTTGATATAACTTTGATGAGTTTTGTTATTATTAAACGTGTGGCTTTGTTGTCTAAGCATGGCTGTTTTGTTTTTGACCGAGGTGTTAATTTCTCATGCAAATTTAGTTCAGTGTAAGAGAAAGAAATTAATATAACGACTGAAGTAACGGAACGTTTTGTTTTGTTTTGTTTTTTTTTTCGTTCAGTTTGTTTTCATCTATCGGAGAGTTGGCTGGGAAACTCAAAATACATAGCGTCTAGAGATGTAGCGGCTACAAGAACATTGTGGATTTAAGTAAAGTAAAAAGCGTTTATTATACTGCACAATTTTATTGAGATTTAGCGGTTGATTATGAACTTGAATGCTTCGAAACCCAACCAAGAGAAAGTCCAGCGGAACTGGTCAAAAAAGATCAAGACAAGAGCAAAAGACCTACACTTCAGAGACAATTTAGCAGAATAGATAAATCAAAGTGGCAAAGAGACCTTGGAAAATTAATTGCAGATGGCGTGTAAAATAAGCGTAAACATCACACTCTTTGTAACAAATCAGAACTGATTGTAATCTTTGTTTACTCAATAAAATAATTTTGATTCCATGAAATATTATGTGTCCTTTGTTGTAAGTTCGACCTTCAGGGAGATAGGGGTGAAAAAAATCATGGCGCATCGGAAAAAACCTGTTAGTCAAGTCAATAAAACCAGTTCAGATATATACATGATCAACCTGATTTGACAGTTACTCCTCATTGGTTTACACCCTCCCCATTGTTCTTTTGGCTATATATTCACACCATCACCCGGATGGTTGGGCGGAATCGTAGAACTATCATACCACACCCCCTGACGTACAAGACCTGCATCTCATTACCTCAAAACCGGTTTGTCCAGTTTTCTTGTTCAAACAGGTCCTACCTCATTAACTCATGGCTGCTGCATATATGAATAAAATTCGCCTAGGCATCCGTCACATACTACTAGCGACATTTTGCCATTTCGGCAGGACAGTGTCATTACCATGCATGTACGAAAAGTATTCACAAATTTCCACGGCTAAAACAGAAAATTCCCGAAAAATTGACGAAGAGCCTCCGTAAGTTTGCTCCTAGGAGCCAACAAATGTCTCAACTTATGACAAACAAACAATTTATTTTTTCCATCTTAGAAGTATTAGCTAAGCAAATGCAACGAAGTAAAGCAGCTCAAATAGACAGAGCCGTTATAACAAACGCATTTTGATTTCAGATAAATGTCACGATTGACACTGCCTCTCCAGCAAACTAATTCAAATTTTATATCAAGCTAAATCTTAATCCACTTCAATCCTTGCAACCCTGCGCTTTGTCTCCAAAGTACTACTTTTATTTTGTACTATAGCATATGTTTATCCAACCAAGTTGTATATTTTGTGCCCTTTGGCGATATAACATGGAAGTAAGTCAATAGTATGCATTTACGAAGAGTATTCAAGAAGTACGACGGCTAAAACGGAAAATGCCCGAAATATTGACGAAGAGGCTCCGTAATTTTTCTCCTCGGAGCCAACAAATGTCTCATAAGTTATGACAAACGAACAATTTATTACTCCATCTTACAAACATTAGCTTAACAAATGCAACGAAGTAAAGCGACTCAAAATAGACTGAGCCTTATAACGCACGCATTTTGATTTCAGAAAAATGTCACGATTGACACTGTCTCTCCTGCAAACAAAGGCAACTTTGATTTCAAGCTAAACTGGGTAGATTCTGCATGTACCGGTCACATATTACGTAAAACAAAAGGAACAAAGAACGACAATAATACAAATGCAAAACAAGACCAAAAATACAATACCTCACAAACAAAAGAAGACAATGAGTGGTTAATGGGTACCGGTACATGCAGAAACACCCCTAAACTGTAATCCACTTCAATCCTTGCAATCCTGCGCTTTCTCACTAAACTAGTACTTTTGTTTTGTACTATAGGATCTTTTTATCCAACCAAGTTGTATATTTTGTGCCATTTGACGATATAAAGTGGAAATAAGGTGAGCAACATTTTGCCATTTCGGCGGGACAGTGTCATTACTATGCATTTGCGAAAAGTATTCACGAGGTGCGAGCTTAAAACCGAAAAATTCCGAAAAAACGCCGAAAAGGCTCCGTAATTTTTCTCCTGGGAGCCAACAAATGTCTCATAAGTTATGACAAACAAACAATTTATTTTTGTATCTTTCAAACATTGACTAAGCAAATGCAACGAAGTAAAGCAGCTAAAAATAGACTGAGCCGTTATAACGCACGCATTTTGATTTCAGATAAATGTCACGATTGACACTGCCTCTCCAGCAAACAAAGGCAGCTTTGATATGAAGCTAAACTGTAATCCACTTCAATCCTTGCAATCCTGCGCTTTATCTCCAAACTACTACTTTTGGTTTGTACTATAGGATCTTTTTATCCAACTAAGTTGTATATTTTGTGTCATTTGGCGATATAACGTGGAAATAAGTTAAGCGACATTTTTCCATTTCGGTGGGACAGTGTCATTACTATGCATTTACAAAGCGTATTCATGAAGTGCGAAGGCTAAAACCGAAAAGGCCCGAAATATTGACGAAGAGACTCCGTAATTTTTCTCCTAGCAGCAAACAAATGTCTCAGAAGTTATGACAAACAAAAAGTTTATTTTTCCATCTTACAAACATTAGCTAACCAAATGCAACTAAGTAAAGCGGCTCAAAATAGACTGAACCGTTATAACGCACACATTTTGATTTCAGATAAATGTCACGATTGACAATGCCTCTCCTGCAAACAAAGGCAACTTTGATATCAAGCTAAACTGTAATCCTCTTCAATCCTTACAATCCTGCGCTTTATCTCCAAACTACTACTTTTGTTTTGTACTATAGGATCTTTTTATCCAATTAAGTTGTATATTTTGTGCCATTTGGCGATATAACGTGGAGATAAGTTAAGCGACATTTTGCCATTTCGGCGGGACAGTGTCATTACCATGCATGTACGAAAAGTATTCACGAATTTCCACGGCTAAAACAGAAAATTCCCGAAACATTGACGAAGAGCCTCCGTAAATTTGCTCCTAGGAGCCAACAAATGTCTCAGAAGTTATGACAAACAAACAATTTATTACTCCATCTTACAAACATTAGCTTAACAAATGCAATTAAGTAAAGAGGCTCAAAATAGACTGAGCCTTATAACGCACGCATTTTGATTTCAGAAAAATGTCATGATTGACACTGCCTCTCCAGCAAACAAAGGCAGCTTTGATATCTTTGCATATTTTGTGCCATTTCGCGATATAACGTGGAAATAAGCTAAGCGACATTTTGTCATTTCGGCGAAACAGGGTCATTAGTATGCATTTACGACAAGTATTCACGAAGTGCGACGTCTAAAACCGACAATGCCCGAAATATTGACGAAGAGGCTTCGTAATTTTTCCCCAAGGAGCCAACAAATGTCTCAGAAGTGATGACAAACAAACAATTTATTACTCCATCTTACAAACATTAGCTTAACAAATGCAACGAAGTAAAGCGGCTCAAAATAGACTGAGCCTTATAACGCACGCATTTTGATTTCAGAAAAATGTCACGATTGACACTGCCTCTCCTGCAAACAAAGGAAACTTTGGTTTCTAGCTAAACTGGGTAGATTCTGCATGTACCGGTCACATATAACGTAAAACAAAAGGAACAAAGAACGACAATAATACAAATGCAAAACAAGACCAAAAATACAATACCTCACAAACAATAGAAGACAATGAGTGGTTAATGGGTACCGGTACATGCAGAAAGACCCCTAAACTGTAATCCACTTTAATCCTTGCAATCCTGCGCTTTATCTCTAAACTACTACTTTTGTTTTGTACTATAAGATCTTTTTATCCAACCAAGTTGTATATTTTGTGCCATTTGGCGATATAAAGTGGAAATAAGCTGAGCGACATTTTGCCATTTCGGCGGGACAGTGTCATAACTATGCATTTACGAAAAGTATTCACGAGGTGCGAGCTTAAAACCGAAAAATTCCGAAAAAGCGCCGAAGAGGCTCCGTAATTTTTCTCCTGGGAGCCAACAAATGTCTCATAAGTTATGACAAACAAACAATTTATTTTTGTATCTTTCAAACATTGACTAAGCAAATGCAACGAAGTAAAGCAGCTAAAAATAGACTGAGCCGTTATAACGCACGCATTTTGATTTCAGATAAATGTCACGATTGACACTGCCTCTCCAGCAACCAAAGGCAGCTTTGATATGAAGCTAAACTGTAATCCACTTCAATCCTTGCAATCCTGCGCTTTATCTCTAAACTACTACTTTTGTTTTGTACTACAAGATCTTTTTATCAAACCAAGCTGTATATTTTGTACCATTTGGCGATATAAAGTGGAAATAAGCTGAGCCACATTTTGCCATTTCGGCGGGACAGTGTCATTACTATGCATTTACGAAAAGTATTCACGAGGTGCGAGCTTAAAACCGAAAAATTCCGAAAAATGGCCGAAGAGGCTCCGTAATTTTTCTCCAAGGAGCCAGCAAATGTCTCATAAGTTATGACAAACAAACAATTTATTTTTGTATCTTTCAAACATTGACTAAGCAAATGCAACGAAGTAAAGCAGCTAAAAATAGACTGAGCCGTTATAACGCACGCATTTTGATTTCAGATAAATGTCACGACTGACACTGCCTCTCCAGCAAACAAAGGCAGCTTTGATATGAAGCTAAACTGTAATCCACTTCAATCCTTGCAATCCTGCGCTTTATCTCCAAACTACTACTTTTGGTTTGTACTATAGGATCTTTTTATCCAACTAAGTTGTATATTTTGTGCCATTTGGCGATATAACGTGGAAATAAGTTAAGCGACATTTTTCCATTTCGGCGGGACAGTGTCATTACTATGCATTTACAAAGCGTATTCATGAAGTGCGAAGGCTAAAACCGAAAAGGCCCGAAATATTGACGAAGAGACTCCGTAATTTTTCTCCTAGCAGCAAACAAATGTCTCAGAAGTTATGACAAACAAACAGGTTATTTTTCCATTTTACAAACATTAGGTAACCAAATGCAACTAAGTAAAGCGGCTCAAAATAGACTGAGCCGTTATAACGCACACATTTTGATTTCAGATAAATGTCACGATTGACAATGCCTCTCCTGCAAACAAAGGCAACTTTGATATCAAGCTAAACTGTAATCCTCTTCAATCCTTACAATCCTGCGCTTTATCTCTAAAAGACTACTTTTGTTTTGTACTATGGGATCTTTTTATCCAATTAAGTTGTATATTTTGTGCCATTTGGCGATATAACGTGGAAATAAGTTAAGCGACATTTTGCCATTTCGGCAGGACAGTGTCATTACCATGCATGTACGAAAAGTATTCACGAATTTCCACGGTTAAAACAGAAAATTCCCGAAAAATTGACCAAGAGTCTCCGTAAATTTGCTCCTAGGAGCCAACAAATGTCTCAACTTATGACAAACAAACAATTCATTTTTTCCATCTTACAAGTATTAGCTAAGCAAATGCAACGAAGTAAAGCAGCTCAAATAGACAGAGCCGTTATAACAAACGCATTTTGATTTCAGATAAATGTCACGATTGACACTGCCTCTCCAGCAAACTATTTCAAATTTTATATCAAGCTAAATCTTAATCCACTTCAATCCTTGCAATCCTGCGCTTTGTCTCCAAAGTACTACTTTTATTTTGTACTATAGGATATGTTTATCCAACCAAGTTGTATATTTTGTGCCCTTTAGCGATATAACATGGAAATAAGTCAGTAGTATGCATTTACGAAGAGTATTCAAGAAGTACGACGGCTACAACGGAAAATGCCCGCAATATTGACGAAGAGCCTCCGTAATTTTTCTCCTCGGAGCCAACAAATGTCTCATAAGTTATGACAAACGAACAATTAATTTTTGCATGTTACAAACATTAACTAAGAAAATGCAACGAAGTAAAGCAGCTAAGAATAGACGGTGCCGTTATAACGCACCCATTTTGATTTCAGACAAATGTCATGATTGACACTGCCTCTCCAGCAAACAAAGGCAGCTTTGATATCTCTGTATATTTTGTGCCATTTCGCGATATAACGTGGAAATGAGTTAAGCGACATTTTGTCATTTCGGCGAAACAGTGTCATAAGTATCCATTTACGATAAGTATTCACGAAGTGCGACGTCTAAAACCGAAAATGCCCGAAATATTGACGAAGAGGCTCCGTAATTTTTCCCCTAGGAGCCAACAAATGTCTCAGAAGTGATGACAAAAAAACAATTTATTACTCCATCTTACAAACATTAGCTTAACAAATGCAACGAAGTAAAGAGGCTCAAAATAGACTGAGCCTTATAACGCACGCATTTTGATTTCAGAAAAATGTCACGATTGACACTGCCTTTCCTGCAAACAAAGGCAACTTTGATTTCAAGCTAAACTGGGTAGATTCTGCATGTACCGGTCACATATTACGTAAAACAAAAGGAACAAAGAACGACAATAATACAAATGCAAAACAAGACCAAAAATACAATACCTCACAAACAAAAGAAAACAATGAGTGGTTAATGGGTACCGGTACATGCAGAAACACCCCTAAACTGTAATCCACTTCAATCCTTGCAATCCTGCGCTTTATCACTAAACTGCTACTTTTGTTTTGTACTATAAGATCTTTTTATCCAACCAAGTTGTATATTTTGTGCCATTTGGCGATATAAAGTGGAAATAAGCTGAGCGACATTTTGCCATTTCGGCGGGACAGTGTCATTACTATGCATTTACGAAAAGTATTCACGAGGTGCGAGCTTAAAAGCGAAAAATTCCGAAAAAACGCCGAAGAGGCTCCGTAATTTTTCTCCTGAGAGCCAACAAATGTCTCATAAGTTATGACAAACAAACAATTTATTTTTGTATCTTTCAAACATTGACTAAGCAAATGCAACGAAGTAAAGCAGCTAAAAATAGACTGAGCCGTTATAACGCACGCATTTAGTAGTATGTAAGGAGTCAGTCAAATTACGTTTTCCCTGAAGACCCAAAATAAGCCGCCAAACGCCCGAGTTACCGGCCCACAGGGCTTATTGCATTCGCCCTGTGGGGTGGCAACTCGGGCGTTTGGCGGCTTATTTTGGGTCTTCAGGTAAAACGTGAATTTGCCTGACTCCTTACATACTACTCCGGGCATTTATTTTTTTAAGCTGTTACAGACCCTAATAAATCGTTATTTGAACAACTGGTGCCGCGTGATTATCAATTGGAGAAAGGTAAAACCCTTGTATACACGATGGGCCGTGGAAGAAAAGGCGTTGTTACTCAAAGCAGAAAAAAGATGACAAGAAGAAGTAAAACAGGATCACAATTCTTTCTTTCTGATCAACAAGAACCCATAAGATATGTAGATCATGTTGACCCCTACGCAGAACAACTATTACAACAAATGTCACCAGCACAGCTTTACTGTCTTATGCTTCTAAGACAAGGAAACCTTTTTTCATCCGTTGATAGTTCCTTGCGTTCGTCCCCCGGAGGAGATTCCTGTGCATAACTGGCTCGGTTATCACCAATTGGAGAAATCATATCCCCGCATATACCCACCCACATGGCGAACGTGAAAGCTTTCAAGGCCTTCCTTAAATCACGCGAGACTGGTCTGGTTCAAAGGAGCGAAGAATGGGTCAAAGCCAGACAAAATACAATCGGAGCCTCGGAGATCTCTGCCTTGACCGGGTCTTCGCCATTTGAGAGTCAGTCAAGTCTAATTCGCAAGAAGGTAAACCCCATCGACATGAGCAAAAATGTGGCCTGCTCTTGGGGCACATTGTTTGAGTTTCTAGTCCGTGAATACTTTGAGAAGAAACATTCTGTCAAAGTTTTCGGATATAAGAGCTCTATAAATCTTCCAAAGGGTCACCCTCTTTTTGGAAAGGTTTCTTTCAGCCCAGACGGATATTTCTCACACAAAGACGAGGCAATTGTCTTGTTAGAGTTTAAGTGCCCTTACACCAGAAAGATCGCATGCCAAAAAATTCCTAAACAGTATCGTGATCAAATACAAACCGGCCTTGCTCTCAGCGGTGAGAGAGTTAACAAAGGCTTGTTTGTAGATGCCTATTTCAGAATGTGTTCTTTGAAGCAGCTTGGTCTTAGCCTTGAACATAATTCCTTTCTAAACAAAGGGGTTGTACACAAAACGAAAAAACCATCAGCACGTGCATGTGGTATTTATCTTCTATCTTCCAAACAAAAAATATTTCCGGGCCAGACAAAATTACTTGACCTCGGCGCAACAAAATCAACAGCTATGTTTGAAAGAATTATGAAAGGAATTTCATCTGGAGATTTCGTGTGTAGCGGTGATTGGTTTTATATTAGCTATGATGAGTATCAGAAACGAAGCGATTTAGATTTTTTGAAGGAAATAAACAGAATGACATTCAGGGAAGCTTGGCCTCCAAACTATTATAAGACAGTTGCCTTCTTTTCATGGAAGCTCCTTGATATATCAACAATTTGGAAACAAAACAATTAAATTTCTTAGAAACTATTCACGAACCGATCAACCGGTTTCATGAAAATTTATCAAAACAAAAACACCTTGACAAAACCATACCTGGTGAAACTTTTGAAGACAACATCGGCGATGACAGTGCCATGTTAGAAGCCTTTCTTATTGAGAAAGCGGCAACTTTTACTCAAGATCTTTGAAAGCATTGTTCCATAAACGGCCGTTTTTAATTATCATATTGTTTGACATCTGCTGCCTTAGGTAATTTACAATCGCTCGTTGCGGGTCTTCAAGCGGCGTTGTAATGTCCAGGATTTTGTAGATCACAAACGTATAAGAGATTCTCGGAAGCCGAGCTTCTATAAGTTTGAAGATACGTTTCGTGTTATCAATTTGGTCGATAGTCAATCCAATCCTTTTGTTAATTCGTGTTAAAGCGTACCCAAACGCATAACACCGTGCCGACTGCCTTTGTCTTGGTTTGTATAAAATGTTTTGATCCGTATATGCCGGAGCATAATCCTCTAGCACTTCCACACGACCGCATTTTTTGCAATAAAGTTCACAAGAATCGCTTGATTGCAAAAATGGGCCGCCGCAAGAATAACAAGATAGAAATCTTCGGGCCCAACGTTCACGCTGCAAGGCGTTATAATGTTCTTGTAGATATTGTTTCCCCATCTCTGCCAACCCCATATCTTCGTAGATATGGCAAAGTTTTTCCGGCAGGCACAAGCGGTGTATTTCTGTCCTATAATCACCACCATATAGCGAGCGAAGGATGGTAAAATTGTGTTGTTTGTCAAGTTCATTGAGCCGTGCGGTGAAGTCAGTCATGCTTAAACATTATAATTGTTTTTTCAATTTGGCGATCGTGACTTCCGGTATTTATTATGTAAAGCCTATATTTAGAAAAATACAACTTTTCGGTTATATTTGCGCATGCGTAGTTCTTTATGAGTTACCACATGTGAAAGCACGGCAATTCGCTCCAATATAAAAGACCTGTTCGCACCATATATTATAGTAAGTCTGTAATTCGGTATAGCTCAGGGAGGTGTGGCTGGCCCCCACTGAATCCTGCTTACGGCTAATGCGATGTCAGACCAGGGGTAGTGGGGTTGCTGCGTCAGTTAGTGACCCCCTGGTGAACCAGCCCCGGCCCAACTGATACAGGGGGGTGCTCGAACAGAGATCTCCTAGGAGAACTCGACCTCGCTCCCAGAGGCTAAATGGGAAAACGACAACTCCCTTGTCCGGAGTTAAGTCCTAGCCTAGGCTAGGCAAAACGAAACAGCCACCAGAGCACCCCCTGACTAGGGTTTTGTCCCTTTTCGTTATGTGTCACGCAATGTCACGCGTGACAGTCACGCACAATGTCACGTCATGTGTCACGCTTTGTCACGCAATTGCGTTCTTTTGTTAGATAAAGCGAGAAACCCGAATTTAGTCTTTCAAATCTGACTTGGACACAGCGGTAAGACGATTGAGTTTTTTTTGAATCTTTTCTTGTTCTTCCTTGCGGATTTCTTTTCTGATCTTGTCAAGATCTGGCGTTTGAGTTTGAGTTTGTTTGTTTTGTGAGGGTTTTGCTTCACCAGAGCGTATTTCGTTCTTAAGTTCATAATAGCTCTCAACTTCACGGAGGATTATTTTGAATTCTGAATCGCTGATACGCTTGTCAGTTAGAGCTTTTGAAACCAGCTCAAAGACAGAGTTTCGTTTTGCAAGGGCGAGTGTGTATATTTTCTCGTGTTTAGTAATTTTTCTCTGAAGCCGCCTACTAAACAAAGTAATGCCGGCTGCTGAAAAACCTGTAATAGCTGCCACGCCGGCAATAACCGGGCTGGCGATGAGCCCGGCTCCTGTCAGGGCTGTTACGATTGTGGCTGAAGACAAGCCTGTAGAAATGAAACCAAAACTTACTGCGGTTCCGTGAACAATGGTGTGTGCTCGCTTGTATTTCTTCGCAACTTGTCTGTAATGATTAGCCTCCGACTCAAGCTCCTTTTGCAAGTCAGAGATTTTTTTGAGTCTGAAGTCTTCACCGTTGGATAAGTCTGGGTAAAGCGATGGAGTTTCGCTGTATTCAGGAGCTGATGGCAACACGTTAGCCGAGCTCATCATCAGGGGTATATATAATATATTTTTTAATTGATCTCAAGTTCAAATTCAAGCGGCATGTTGTTGAAGTCAAAAAGGTCATTGTGTTCATCCCTTACAGACAGTGTTATGCTGTTTACATAATCACCAGACGAGACGTCACGCAAGATGTTCTGCTGTGTTGATTCATAGAAAACTTTCTCATATGGCTCACCTCGAAGATCAAATTTAGCCAAGACAGTCGAAGGCTTACCGTTGAACAGGTTTTGTTCTTTATCGATCAGATCACAGTGGATAAAGTAAGTGCTTGGTGATGTTAATCCTTTGACGTATGTTACTTGAAACAATACAGCTCTTATGCCAAGTAAATTTGCCAGATTATCACTAAACTTTACTTTACTTCCATTGTGAATGACCATTGAGCCGACTGGTTTATTTATAGTAGTTGATAATTGTAATTTTATTCTATGTTTGGTGGCTAAGTCGTTAAATTGTTTCACTAGACTATCAATGGTGTAATGCCCTTGAAGTAATGTCACGTTTGGAGTTGATCCATTGGAGCCATTTATTGTTGTTGAAATAGTTGAATTTTCTTTCAAATAATGCCACGAGTTGTAGATCGAACACGAGACAAGTCTTATGTAACTCGGTTTCTGAAGCGGGTGGTCGAAGTAGATGGTGTGAGGGTTCGAAGGTGCGACGATTGTTAACACAACCATGATTGTGTATATAGTTTTATATTATTTCTATTTCAAAAAATAAAGGTAAGCCATTAAAATCAAAAAGCTCTCCGTGTTCGCCCTTGACTGAAATTGTTAAACTGTTTACAAATTCACCAGACGAGGTTTTAAGATATGCAGCATTTTCTCTGTCCTCAGCGTACTCATACTTATTGTAGCTTCCAAAATAGCCGCTTCCTTCCACAGCTGCCATCCCCAAAACATCTGAAGGCTTTCCATTGAGTAAGGTTTGTTCTTTATCGATAAGATCACAGTGAACGTAATACATCGCTGGTGATGTAAGTTTTTTAATGTATGTATCTCTCCGTAGTTTAGTACTTATACCTAACAATTTAGCCAAATTAGGACTAAGTTCTACATCATTAGGAAAATGTTTTTTCACATGCATTCTAGCAAAGGGTTCATCGGTTACGATATGTACTTTTATTGGTTGACCCTTAAATAAGTCATCTACCCGAATATTCAGAGTGTCTGGAGTGTAATGTCCTTCGGGTATTTTCAAGACAGTTCCTTTTTTATTTTCGCCAGTTGTATACCATGTTATTGTTGCGTCTCCTTTCAAAGTATACCACGAATTATAAAGCCAGAAAGCGATAAGCCAAATGAAACTCGGCTTCGGAAGCCGCCGATCGAAGTAGATTGTGTGGGGGTTCGAATGTGTGAAGATTCTTAGCATAACCATGATTGTATATATATGTATTTTAAATTTAAATATATATATATTCAATCATGTTTGGCAGACGCGGTTCAAATCTCGGTCTGAACATTGGCGGTCACGATTACTGACCTCCACCCCCGTTTTTTCCTCGTCCCCAAAATCCCCTCTATCCAGAACAAAGGTATATTAGCAAAAAACAGCCAACACCACCCACAGTAAATCCGCAACTTGCTTGGCTGAGTTCTCCGGAGGCTGAAAAACTTTCTACAGCCGCCAAGGCTAAGGCTATCTCAGCCTTCAAAAGGCGTTTCCCGCACGCTGATATGTCAAGATTTACAACAGAAGTTTCTTTCGACGAAAATCACAAAGCCACAGGAGAAGTGCTTTTCATAAAGGGCCCAGGCTCCTGGGCTATGCCCGCAGACATACCGCACAAGAATTGGACACAAGCCCTGAAAGACGCCCTTGGCTTAGAGTATATTGGCGGTTTCCCTTATCAGTTAACGTTAAACCGAAACACACAAAAGCCAATCCCTGCTGTTGAATTCGCCACCTCAATCGATAAAGACATGATGATTGGTTCTGTCTTGAACGACGAAGCGCAAAAGATCTATGTCACGCCAACTGATTATTTCACAACGAAATACAGAAACATTTTCAGAGACACACAGATTACGTTCACAACTGCGAAATATGGGAGAAAGTGGCTCGGCAGCCCGCATATGAGTTTCTGGCCACAACAACTAAACTTCGCCCTGTGGTGTGCAACAACTGGCTGCGGGATCTCGCGTGACCTTCTGTTTGATAAGAACTCTACTCTCTCCCTAACCCCGCAGGTTTCATGTCTATTTCACAACAAGACGAATACTCTACAAGCTGGGTGGGGAACAGAGCGTGAGTGCTTTGCCAGACGACCCCACATTCAACCAGAAAGACAACAAGTTCAACATCGACGCATACAAGAGAATTTGCCAAGAGTTCGGTGTCGACCCCAATGCTGACTTCCGTTTCACATACGGCAAAAATCACGGGCTTGGCAATATGTACATTTGGGTTACTGGCGATGGTCCCCTTTCTACTGATTACGACTATCCTGATCCCGATCTAGCCCTGTTTGATGACGAGCGCGTCACAGACAGAAAAGACCCAAACTATCGAGCAAACGGCATATACTTCGTTCGTAACGACCAGGGCGCTGTTAGTCAGTTCGAGCACTTTGTGCCGAATTATGCACAAGGGCTAACACAGCCAGGGCTCGCGCGTATGAATCAGTCAATCGAGGCCTTTGTGTACTGCATCCTGGGTGCACAAGCAAACACTCGCAGCAGCATCATTGGAAGAGGAGGCCGGGCGTTCGAAACGCAGAGAGTATTCCTCACCCATCTAGAGGAGGCAATAATACTGAACGACATCGCAACAAGCGTACAGCGATATCAACTTGCCATCCAAGCAACGAAAGTGCGCTTAGACTTTGCGACAGCGCCCGGAAGTTGGCTCATGCCATCACGCATGATTATCAACACAGAGAGCGTGGTTGGGTACAACAACAATCTCAAGGAGGCAACGCAAGGTATGAAGCTGGGTGTGAACAACGATGTTAACCTGGGTACAAAAAAAGCCTCCCTTCGCCACATGGATGGGGGACCAACAAAAATAAATCCACCAAACAGTCATCCATCAAACCCGATACATAAACAGGCCACACAGGCACAGGGCCTCGCAAAGGCCACACCACAACCCACTCCACAACCCACTCCACAACCCACTCCACAGCCCACACCACAGCCCGACTCACAGCCCGACTCACATCACGTAAACAAGGCACTCATTGGTGTGGGTGCGATTGCTTTAGCAGGCGTTATCGTTTGGTTTAGATAAGCGCAAAGCTTTATGACTTCACACGCTTGGTTACCCTTTCAACAAGGAAGGCCACCACGGCAAGGATCAGCAGCCAGGCGTGTTCACCCAGAAAGGAGATGACCGACCCAGCAGCTTTGAAGATAAAACTCACAATTGAGCCAATCAGGCCAGGCAGGGCGTTGGCTGCCTTTTTGCCAAGCTCTTTAAGACCATTTCCAATAGCCTTGGTGGCTTTTGCCAGGCCATTCAAGGTGGCGAGTACCACAGCGCTGATGGTGATGCCAGCTACCAGAACAATCGCTTGCAGGGTCCATCCGTATTTCTTGAAGATTTCCCTGACCCGCTCTCTCAAAGACATGCCCCTTTCACGCACCTCAATTTCTGTGTTGACCCTTGCTAGCTCTTCTTCATGTTCACCAACCCGGGCTTCTGCGGCTTCTCTTTCAGAGGGAGAAGCGTTCTCATCCTCTATGATGCACTTGTCTTCAGCGATCTGCCGCTCGAGCTCTTCTTTGTGCTGTTTCACTTCATCCAGGGGTTTCACAGCGTCCTGTTTTCCTCTAAGCTCCTCTCGGCGTCTATCTAATCCCCTACTGTCAAGTTTTAGTTTGTCGATTTGTTTTTTTAGTTTGTCTGCTTGTTGAGCAGCTTTTTGCGCATTGTCCAGTTGTTTTCGTTTAGCTTGATGCTCAGCTTCAACAGCTCGCTTTTCATTTTTTAGTCTTTGTATTGTCTCCGTATCCAGTGGGCCATGTGCATCTTCCTTCTCTTGAATCTGGTCATCAATATCTTTGATTCTATTTCTTAGGGCATCCGTGTCGCGGCGAAGTTTTTGTGCATCCGCATCCCTTTGTTCCATTTGTTGTAGTTCCTTTTGTTTTGTTTCCAGTTCTTTTTGAGTTGCTTCAAATGCAGCATTTGTCTCATTGAACTCTTCAGTCAAAGACTTTCCGAGAGCAGCTTTGATCTCTTTGGGAAGAGAAGCGTTGAAAGTCTTTTCGGAATCTCCACGGCTTTTTGTGTAAAGAGGATACCATTTGTCTCTGGTATGATATTTTACCTCGATGATGGCTCCACCTGATTTTGGTTTCGGCTCGTACCGAAAATTAAGTTGACTTCTGTCTATGCTGGGAAACTCGTTCTGAACCTCCTCAAAGGCCATAACTTCCTTTGTTATCAATCGCCGGCCCTGAGTATCCCCTGTAGTGAAAGAGGTTTCTTCAGTGTGGGAGCCTTGTTGTTCTGGGGGCAACCTTGTTCTTGTGGCCATAGGCACTTGTTCACCAGTAGTATGACGGGGATGACTAGACCAATTTTATTCATATATGCAGCAGCCCTGAGTTAATGAGGTAGGACCTGTTTGAACAAGGAAACTGGACAAACCGGTTTTGAGGTAATGAGATGCAGGTCTTGTACGTAAGGGGTGTGGTATGATAGTACTACGATTCCGCCCAACCATCCGGGTGATGGTGTGAATATATAGCCAAAAGAACAATGGGGAGGGTGTAAACCAATGAGGAGTAACTGTCAAACCAGTTTAAATCAGGTCGATCACTTTTATATCTGAACTGGTTTTATTGACTGGACTAACAGGTTTTTTTTTCCCCTGCGCTATGATTTTATTCACCCCATCTCCCTGAAGGTTGAAGTCACAACAAAGGACATTGATTCCAATCAGGTTTTCACATATAAAGAAACCGGTTTTGTGTTTTACTATTTATACGTGACAAGAAAACATGATTTTTCATTGTAAAATTTCTTTTGGGAGAAGCTGTATTTGGGATACATTGCTAGATGTTCACCGCTGTAAGTAGATGTACCTTTTACAAAAGAGTTTTGCTAAAAAGTATAAAACAGGTGCAGGGACATGGGTGTTTTAGTCCATCGGATAAAGATGAACAGCATAATTAAACGGGACCTCTTTGCGTTGGAAATAGAATCATTAACGTGAAAGTGCCGCTATTTTATTTTCACGACGAAAAGAAATTCTGGTATCAATTGAACTTCCTTTGTCCATAAACCCACAAATCATTCACGGATTATTTGTAATCCTTTATCTCAAGCAGCAAAGAAACAAATTCAAGATAAAAACGGCCTTTAATACATACAAAAAAAAGAGAGTGAAATATATACAATGGGTAAGAAAAAAAAAATATATATATATATACATGTAACATTTACTGGCGAAAAAAAAAGAAAACTTAATTCAAAAACTTTGCGTGAAATAAAAAATGAAACTCCATTTCAGCACTTTGAAATCACCAAATGTATTAAAGGTGACTGCTTACGGCTGTTTAGAAGTCAGAAAAGATCTGTCTAATTATGTCACTCAACTTGTTGTTGATTGACATAATTAGACAAAAGTTTATCGATGTAATGCATACATCGATTGCACGGATCTTCCCTGAATTCGAAGCAACCGCAAACACCTACCTTGTACAACCATTTAATGATTTCAAAGCGCTGAAATCGGGCCGTTGTTCTGTTATAAAATATACATAAAATGCAATTTGGTTCACAAGGTTGGTCGCCATGTACGTTGTTCCAAATCTACAAAAGAAAAGAAAAGAATATATTAATTATTTTAATCTTTTAAGTTTTGACATGTACTTCAAACAAACAAGCAAACAAAAATTGAATGAAATGAATGTGTCAGACAAACTTACTTCTTCAAACCTCCTCATAAAGCGAAGAAGTTGTCTTCTTCTGTGCCTTCCGCAAGGCTGGCCAAACTTCTGCCGACAATGTGGGCATCCCCTTGCGGAAGGCACAAACGTTCTTTTCCAGCGTTTCAAACAGGATGAGTGGACACTCTGCCTACAGCAATCTGTCTTCGGCAGGTTCCACCCATCCTCCATACAGATGAAACAAGTAGATAAAATCTGTAAAAAGAGTAAAACAAAAGTTAAGCGAAAACAATAATTTTGTTTAAACCTTTTTGTTTTGTTTATCGTGCAAATGGTTTTAAATAAGAAAAAAAAACCGCGGTTTTAAGAACCCAAATTTTTTGGCGCCCAAACATTTGGACCCGTCAGTTAATTTAGTCGGTTTCATTAAATAAGCGAAAACTTTAAGAACCCAAAATTTTGGCGACTAAATTTTAGGATCCGTGAGTTAATTTAATAGGTTTCATTGAAAGTGCGAAAACAATAAAGTCAATTGAATACAAAACGTTCATACATCTTAGGTTGTGTGTTTGTTCATTTGAAAACGAGAACAATGACGGAACGGTGAATTGATTTTTTTATTAGCGTTACTGGGATTGCTCAATCTATGTGTTCTGTTTAAAATTTGTCAACTTCAATTACATAACCTGTTTAAGGGGAAAAAAAAAAGGTTTAAGAGAAAACAACATTTGACTCAAAACCATTTCATCAGTTGAGTAACTCAGAGCGACTCAGAGTAACTCAGAGTAACTCAGAGTGACTTAGAGTAACTCAGAGTAACTCAGAGTAACTCAAAGCAACTCAGAGCATTAACTCAGGGCAATTCAGAGTACTAACTCAGAGCAACTCAGAGTATTAACTCAGAGCAACTCAGAGCAACTCATGCGATCATATTATAGGGTCGATAACAGATGCTTCTTTTCGATCTGTGTCTAGTCAGTTTGACATAAGACGAATCACAACAGAGTCCAAAAACTACAATTCTTAATATTTCAAGAATGTCATTTATTATTGACAATTGCAAAATAATACATTTCAGAAAATCCACTCGCATTCTAATTCATTTTCCAAGGAATTGATGACGTTGTATAAAACCTATCGTAATGTTTTCTCTTTCTTGCTGTGTTAGTCAAGTCTGTTCAAACGTCTTTGAATCTCAGTCCTTGTAAAGCCTTGTCCAATTGTTGGATGTCCTGATCCAAACAAAAGGTTCTTCGAAAGAGATCTCCTAGTTCTTGCTTAGTATTTTCTCCAATGTAACGGGTACCAATTACGGCACTGGATTTATGTAGGGTTGGATAACCATGTAGCGGTTGAAAGCCAAATTCTTTTACCCAACGACCTTCACCGTTCCAGCGAAAGAAAAAGGGTTGGTACCACTTCGTACTAGGAATGTCGTAGACATATACCTCTTTGTTTAAATCCAACGCCAATTGGACAGACCATCCCGTTCCACCTTTGACTTGATTTTTTTCTGCATTCAACTCGCCAAATGCATACACGATGCGAACATCCTTGACAATGAAAAAGTTTCTTTGAAAGAGTTCTCGCGCGTAACTGTTCTCGGTCATGTTTAATGGTCTGTCGAGTGATTTGCTGGCATGATGCAAATAAGGGTTCGCTTGGATCAACGTTTCTCTCGGTAACGGTGTGATAGTTTTGCCCTGAGATGACGTGGCCCTATCTTGACCTCTACTTGAAAACCATACTTTCGACCCAATCCTTCCGCCAAAAGATCTAACTCACCGCAACCACCAGTGTATAACACATAGCCTGTTCCAATTGGACAGTCCATGGGTTCTTCCTTCATCTTTGGTGAAAATAAAATGAAATAACACAACCTATTTATCTAAACTAAGAACCAATCAGAAGATTGTGCAAACCAGATGAACGGCGTCATCTTACCACAAAACAGCTAGAAAACCGGATTTAATAACATAACTCTCATGTCGTTTTCACAAAACTAGTTTGACCGCGTCATCTTACCTTTATTTTAACAAAGAGTTTTTCCTTATTTGCTCAAACCATGTTATTATGAAAACTAATAACTGTATAGGTAAATCATTCATATGCAAATAATACCTTCCGCGTCCTTTAGGTAACAATAGACATGCCCAAACTTGCCCGCTCTGTTCACACCCTGATTGGATCTCAAGATTTGTATTGTCTGTAGGAACAAAAACAACGCAATTTCTTGGAACGAGTCAATCGAGTAGTGGATTCGCTCCAATTTGTCGATTCAGTGCAAAGATGAAACAGTCCAAAGTTGATCACGCTACGAAGAGAAAGCCCACTCATCCAGCCAAGGTTCCCTCAGGAACCAAACCTAAAAAGAGAAAAACAGACAACCGTATCACGAATTATGGTGACACAATTCATACTGTCTGCGAAGGCAAATGTGAGGGAGTCCACTTCAATGAGGATGACGATCCCAACTTTGTAGAGATGGTTAAGCAGGGTCTTGATTATATACCTTTCAAACTTGATAACAGCTCAGAAAAAACAGATATCGAACTTCTCGAAACAGGAGAGATTGTGACTCAAGAAGAAGAACAAGCTGTACACGATTTGTTGTGCGAGCTGATGTTCATGAATCAAGCCACCCAGACAGATTCTCTTCCTCCATTTGAAATGCCACCAGGAGAACCGCAATTCCATCCTGTGGTTTCTCATACCCTGTGTTGCCCTAATCATGACGTGGAGATGGGCGAGTTTGTGTCCAAACAAGGAGAGGAGTACGTGAAGTACCCCTATCATGATTGTGATCAATATTTCTATAACGACGGCAAGTACCCTGGTGAACTCCTGCCGTCTGACGATGGCATAGACCTCATTTGTGGTCCTCCAGAGCTGAAAGATCTCCATTACCGCCAGACGCCCGAACAAAGAGATCAGTTTTCCAAAGCAGTAAATGCCTTGAAAAAGAAAAACCAAGAGCGCGTGGAACGGAACGGGTTGTTGACCAGTACTAAGGAAGAAGAGTCCCTTGATCTTCCAGGAGGCGAGCAAATTGATAGTAAATGCCTTTCACGCAAGCAAAGACAGAAATGTCTTGACAAGGAACTGAAAAATGCTGAACAAGCGACCAAACCCATCACAATGCATCCGTTTCCACCTCGTTGGAACCCAAATTTCTTTAATGGGAGTTTAGACGAAAGCATTCAGAAAAGAAATTTCAAAACCGAGGAAGAGCCTGATTCCAGTAAATTTGACCGTCCAGGAGAATACTCTAAGACTGGCAGGCAATACGTTGTCACCGACCGCAACAATATCATCATAACCCCTTCTCAGTTGAAAGGGCATGTTTATGATGATGCGATGGTACGCAGTTGGTTGAAAGACCATCCTGATGAAGCCACCTTCAAACCTGGCTGGGTGAACTTTTGAACAGTATTAACCCATCCGTTGCTTGTTACTAGCTTTCTTGCATTGTTATTATAAATGTTTGTAAATGTTTTTCAACATTCAATATTAAAGATGCTTGACATACCTTCCATCCTGTGTGATAATATGTAGAAATGGGTACGATGGGAATTGATGTTTCATTTTTATTTTATGGAGACGTCTCTAAGCACAACGTTGATTTCCGTAAAACGTTTTCTGTCCTGTATCAGGACCACTTCTTATAAAATTTATCTCGTTAAATCGTTAATGGTTAGTTGTAACCATAGGAAATCTATCAGATACGGTAAATAAGATAGTGGCAGTTATACGTTTGATAACTTTGTCTATTATATTTTTTTTTGGAACGAGTTGTACTGGTTTTTCGTGTTTGGTAAAAGGTTTCACAATTTTTATTTTAGGCTTATGTCAAGTCAATTGACCTCGTTTGTAACAAAGGGACATACTAAATTAACAAAAACCCTTTTGAGTGACTCAGCTATATAAATGAGCAAGGCGATGTCGCCGTACTCATTTTACAACAAGTCAACATCGAGTAATCATCGTGGATCAACATGCATTCTTGTCAATTCTGTGAAAGAGTTTTCAACCGAAAATACAACAGAGATCGACACGAGAAGCAAGGTTGTAATAAACGTCCAGAGCAAGACCAAGAAGAGATGACTATCCAGTATAGAACGAGAGAGACTTCTCCAGATAATGTTTATGATGGAAACGAATTTGAGGAATATGAAAAGGCAATGCGTCGGATGGAGAAAGAGAAATTAAAAGAAGAAGCAGAAGAAGAAGAAGAAGAAGAAGAAGAGAAAGATAACGGTGATAATGATGTTGGTGATGATGATGATGATGATGATGATGATGATGATGATGATGATGATGATGATGATGGAAAGGGTGATGATGACGAAGACGAAGACCAGAAAAGCATAGCTAGTGACGCCGAAAATGACGATACTGATCCTTGGGATAAGTTACGTGAGGAAGTTATTAATGATCTTAGCTCTACCTGGGAAGAGCAGGTGAAAGAAAACATGATGCAGGGTTTGCCACAAGACGTTGCGGAGGTTCAAGCATCTAATCTTTTACTCCCTGTTTACAGAAAGAGGCTGCGAAGGTTGTATCTGCACTATCTAAAGTGGTATCGCGATCTTAGAACTGACCCACTGCATAAAAAGATCATGAAAACATTGCATAGCTTTATGCAAGATGATGATATGGATTATTCGGAAGCCGCTGAGGCAGCAGTCAATACACGAAAATATTTATTGAACAGACTGTTTGACCAGGAGGACCTAGTACCTAAAGAAACGTCGAATGAAGATGAAGACTTGACTTACACAGCAAGAAAGAGAAAATATTACGATAGTTTTTATACAACGTCAGATCAATTCCATTAAATTAATCGGAGACGGGATTTCCTGTAATGCATTGTTTTGCAATTGTCTTTAATAAATGTCATTCTTGAAATATTGAGTATTGTAGTCTTTGACCTCTGCTGTGATTGGTCTTATGTCAAACTGACTTAACACAGATCGACAAGGAGGTCA
This sequence comes from Cladopsammia gracilis, assembly GCA_022457155.1. NCBI lineage: Eukaryota > Metazoa > Cnidaria > Anthozoa > Scleractinia > Dendrophylliidae > Cladopsammia > Cladopsammia gracilis. The sequence continues at coordinate 15,111 of JAJGOT010001128.1, read as the reverse complement.
AACAGCAAGAGTGTTTTTTATATTACTCTTAAAACAGTAAGTCTCATCTGTTATCGACCCTGTATCATCGTGTGAATTGCTCTGAGTTACTCTGAGTTACTCTGAGTTACTCTGAGTTACTCTGAGTTGCTCTGAGTCGCTCTGAGTTACTCTGAGTCGCTCTGAGTTACTCTGACTCTGAGTTGCTCTGAGTTACTCTGAGTTGCTCTGAGTTACTCTGAGTTGCTCCGAGTTGCTCTAAGTCGGTTGCGCACTCAACCGCTCTGAGTTGCTCAATCAAATGGTCTTAGTTGCTCGCTCAAGTACTCTGAGTTTCTCACTCAAATGTTCTGAGTTGCTCTGAGTTACAGTGAGCTACTCCAGGGGGTCGGTCTAAGTTGCTCTTGAATTCGCGCTGAATGACTCCAATCTATTGTTTGTCGTTTCAGTAACTTTTAAATTTTGGTGTTTTGCAGGAACTAACTTTTGTGCCCTAGTCAGTGTGGCTGATTTGATTCTCTGGCAATGGATCGATCAGCAATAACAACGGAACCATTTGATGCATTACCACTCGAGTTATCAGTGGCATTTTCTTAACGAAAGAGACGTTTATTTAGTAAATGGGCACCAACACGATTTTACATTACGTTTATTACTAAATAATGATCAGTTTGTATATAGTTTCGACAGCGGGGCCGTGATTTTTTAAGGAGAAAATGTTTGCGGGAATATAAATTAGAAAAATTAGAACCCGCAAAAATTTAGTGCGAACGGTAATACGGACCAACAAAATCACATATTTTTACACAAACATTACGTAATGTCTTATTACAATCTCGTGCTTTCACCAGTATGCAAATACAAATGAATAGTTCAATTACCCTTGAGACAGCTTAATTGTAGTTAAAAAGAGTATTTTGAACTCGTGTCGCTTCTCTTTAGCACGCGAATAGCGCTGCGCATCCAAACAATCTTCGACTTTAAGAAAAGCATTGCTAATTCGTCCCTAAACTGTTATCATTAATTCACCCTTAATTCGTTACCGCTTAAAAGAATCACAGCCCAGTTACTTTTCTGTCGCGTAAAGCAAACTTGTGATGTGTATGTTGGTAAATTACAAAGCGGGTACATTGTTTGCTGTTATTCTTTTGAACATGTAACTTTGACTTGCGTTTTTTTGATTCTCTAATCGAACCGCAGAAAAAGGCTTTTAGTTGGAAAGTAGACTTTTCGAATGATGAATGGCCGTTTCGGTTGTTGTAAATAGTATTCACAGTAAATTACTTTAAAGACATTGTTAACTTTGTTTCAGTGCTTATTAAAGCTTGTTAAAATAGAGAACATTTTAGCGTTTGCTCAAATACATAGTGTTGTTGTTATGGTCAATCACTTTCTTAAGAAAATGTCTCCGTGTGAAACCAAAAAAAAATTGCCCTGCTTTATAAGCCTCGCGTTTCCTAAAAGTTTCCTCTGCATGTCAGTTACGCTCAAAGTTGGCAATTGATAACAATGGCTTTCAAGTTTATTGTTTAACTTGTCTAAAGAATCCACAAATAAACAGCGGAACGCTCACTAGGTTTCGCTACGTATAATATAACTTCATGTAGCATATATTTTTCCATTCCATGAGAACATGCTTTCGATATGTTTGAAGCAACGCTTACGTTTACACGTTGTTTAAACAGAAGTTGTTTTAGCTCATTATGTTTTTATAAATAGCCGCTTAAATTCAACTGACAGAAAAGGTTCGCCGTTGGTACGCGAATAGCGCTGCGCATTCAAACAATCCTTGACTTCAAGAAAAGCATTGTTAATTCGTTCCTAAACTGTTATCGCTAATTGAACGTTCATTCGTCACGCTTTAAACAATCGCAGCCCAGTTACTTTTCTTTCGAGTAAAGTTGTTAAATTTAATATAAAGCGGTACGTATATTGTTTGTTGTTATTCGTTTGGACATGCAACTTTGCTTTGGTTATCTGGTTACTTTATTAAAAATAAATGTGATCAAGGATTTCCGAAAACAGCCACGAATCCAACAAGTTAATTTATTGGATGATAACTGTAAAAGTGCGAATCCGTTTTTTTTATTGATATAACCAAGCGTTAAAAGTATTTCAAGGAAGAAGACGATCGGTTCCATCGTTAAGTTTGATTTCCTTATCATGACTGTGCTGTGCATGGATTTGAATGGTTGTAAATAAAAACCGCTTTTGTCGACATAACGATTTGATATAACTTTGATGAGTTTTGTTATTATTAAACGTGTGGCTTTGTTGTCTAAGCATGGCTGTTTTGTTTTTGACCGAGGTGTTAATTTCTCATGCAAATTTAGTTCAGTGTAAGAGAAAGAAATTAATATAACGACTGAAGTAACGGAACGTTTTGTTTTGTTTTGTTTTTTCGTTCAGTTTGTTTTCATCTATCGGAGAGTTGGCTGGGAAACTCAAAATACATAGCATATACAAGAACATTGTGGATTTTAGTAAAGTAAAAAGCGTTTATTATACTGCACAATTTTATTGAGATTTAGCGGTTGATTATGAACTTGAATGCTTCGAAACCCTCTTATTAGTTTTATCCGCTTATAGTATCCACCGCTTTGATTGTCTAGTGGTTAAGACACTGCGTTGTGGCCGTAGTAACCCAGGTTCGAATCCTGGTCAAGGCACTATATTGTTTTTGATCTTTTTTTTTACTAAATGTGTGTTTTGCATTCGATGATAAAAATTCTCGTGCTTCCTTTTAAGCCATGCTTGCATTGAGTTTATATTTTTTTTGCAATAAGCTTCTTTAGTTCAAACCATTGGCAAAGTAAATGCACTCACAAATTGAATTTTGTTTAACCGTTTAAGCATATTTAGTGTTTAAGCCAAGCGCATTGAAAAACCAAACAATGCTTAAAACTGAAGCGGACGTGGTCATTAAAGATCAAACGACCTAAACTTAAGAGACAATTTAGCAGAATAGATAAATCAAAGTGGTAAAGAGACCTTGGAAAATTAATTGAAGATGGCGTGTAAAATAAACATCAACATCACAATCTTTGAAAACAGAACTGTTTGTAATCTTTGTTTACTCAATAAAATCATTATGATTCCATGAAATATTGTGTCGTGTCCTTTGTTGTGAAAACCTGATTGGAATCAATGTCCTTTGTTGTGAGTTCAACCTTCAGGGAGATGGGGTGAATAAAATCATAGCGCAGGGAAAAAAAACCTGTTAGTCCAGTCAATAAAACCAGTTCAGATATATACAAGATCAACCTGATTTAAACTGGTTTGACAGTTACTCCTCATTGGTTTACACCCTCCCCATTGTTCTTTTGGCTATATATTCACACCATCACCCGGATGGTTGGGTGGAATCGTAGTACTATCATACCACACACTTCTCTCTTACAAAGCTCATTTTAGTAAACCTCCTTCTCATTACGCTGACGTAATTAAATTCAGTTTTCCCTCCCCTGTACGTACATGACCTGCATCTCATTACCTCAAAACCGGTTTGTCCAGTTTCCTTGTTCAAACAGGTCCTACCTCATTAACTCAGGGCTGCTGCATATATGAATAAAATTGGTCTAGTCATCCCCGTCATACTACTTTCACCAGATGGTGTGGAAGCAGCCCCTGGTTCAAAAGGTTGCGTGGTGTCTTGGTCATGGGTCCATCGACTGAATTCTTGTTTTTCTTCTTCTGTCATTGGTTTATTCAACCACTCTTCAATCTCAGCATCCTCGTCATCCCCTGTGTCTGGGATGAGAGGGTCTGTGTCAGTTGTCTCGTCAGGTATATCATATCCGCCTTCTGCCATGATGATATATAAATATAAGTTTTAAAAACACAAATATATACCATGGCTGTGCAACCGAATCTACTTCCATCTCACAGCGAAAAGACAGTGGGTGCCATGAAGGCAGAGCGAACCGTTAAGCGCATCACATTCAACCCATCTGAGGCCAATCCCGGCGAGACACTGTACGTCTCGGTGCCCAAGCTGGGTAAGCATGATGTCCTTGTATCCGGCTCGCTTGCACTTGTGTTTAACATCAACCTAGCCGGGGGCCACGCTAACAACTTTCTCGTGCAAAATGTTTCAAGGGCCCTGGTGGACAGGCTCGTTGTAAAGTTTGGTGCCACCACCGTCGAGGACACAGTTGGGTACGACATCTATAAGATCTTCGAAGACCTTTTCAAATCAACCGATGAGCGGGACAACATGCTTATGGAGGGCATCCAGAGTGTAGATTTATGCAAGATCCGCTCTGCTGCTGGCGACAAGAAGACTTCCGGCGTGGATGCAGAGAACAAACTGGAGACAATATACAAGAATAAGTATCGCATCAAACTGGATCACCAAATCTTAACTGATCACGGAATCATGTACCCTCAGGCCCTATACAGTGATCTGGTCTTCGAACTAACCCTAGCCCCCGCAAGCCAAGTTGTCCGAGGGTCAGACACAAGCAAGCTCGTGTACAAGTTGGAAAACATCCAGCTGGAGTACGAGACGATCAGAAGTGAGGAGCTGGCTGACGAAGCAACAAGCACTTATACTAGCGGCAAGGGGTTCGCCTATGACTTCGTAATGCGAGATCGGGTACATCCCTTCTCAAAAAGCGGGGACACTCGGATGAATCTTCGGGTAAACCCACAGCGCAGGTCTCTCAAGGGCATCCTCTTGCTGTTCATCAACCCCTATACTGCGGGTGCAAGGGATTCTGAGAACTATTTCAATCCCGACATCACCAAAGTGAAGGTAACCGTAAATGGGGTTCCAAACAGGGTCTACAACGAGGGTATCTCCGGCACTGACATGTGGGGTGAAATCTCCCGACACTTTCATACGCGCGGCAGGCCCAACATGAATCTGACCAAATATCTCACAGGCAACAAGTTTGGTCTCTGGATTGACCTGCGGTCCATGGCTGACCCAGCTCTGCACGGCAACGGCCAACGGCTCATCAACACACAGGATGGTGTGCAACTCGAGATTGAACGAAACGGCACAGGCTCGGGAAATGCAAACTGCCATATCTTCATCATCTCAGACTCACAGTTGAACATCATAAGCAGGCAGCTGGAATCTGTACAGTACTAAAATACACACGCATATATATACTACCATGGCCACAAGCAAGATCAATTTCTATGATAAGCCGGCTCCCCTGCCATCTACCAGGCCATTGTCATATAATGAAATACAAAGACTTCTGGCAAAGGCGCCCTCTCCACCGACACATGAACCAATTGTTTGCAAACCAACTAATATAGGCGTTGGCTATGGACCCAAGAAAGTTGCCATTCAATGCACTAATCGTGGGCCCCACTAACTCTGGCAAGACACAGTATCTTCTAAACCAACTGCGCGGTCCCTTTAGGGGTTGTTTTGATTACATTGTTTTATTCTGCCCCACATTTGTCAAGAACAAGACATACAATGGCTTCGTGGACCGCGATCCGCACATCTTTGTGATTATCTGCCAACAGCATGAAATCGAAGACTGGTTGAAGCTGGCGAGCTTCTTTTTCACAGGCACTAACACTTTATTCATTCTCGATGACTGTGCCGCCTCAAAAGATGTCAAAGGCCGCACAAGCCAGCTGGTCAATCTTGGGTTCAGTGCAAGGCATGACGGTATATCCGTGTGGGTCTTGACACAGCAGATTACCAGCATTGCCAAGCCATATCGTGACAACATTGCAGCGATCGTGCTCTTTTACACACCCTCCAGCAAGACAACTAAGGCCATCTTCGAAGACTATGCCGGCGAGCTCTCCCACGAGGAGTACAAAGAGTTTATCGCAAGGCTCAAATCCCGCAAGTTCTCCCACCTGGTTTTCTCTCTTAGGTACCCGTATGGAATTGAGTACAAAGTTTAAGGTTTAAACACAAATATATATACCATGGATGTGCCAACCAGCCTACACAAGCTCACTGTGCTTTCACAGCTTTTGGATGAATTACACAAACACACACTTGATGCGCAAAACAAAATTATCAAAACCGCTAGTGAGGAAAATCTGCGCCTTATGCTTCTCAACAGATATCCCTTGCGGTTGAATTCTATGCCAGACACCATGGCGGGGCTTATACGTGAGATTGAAACTCCTTTACCAGCAATCAAGAGAATTATCGAAAATTAAAAAAATACACACATATATATACCCCTGATGATGGCACAAGCAGCTGAAGACCAGGTCGACTTGAGCGAAGTAATGCAGATGCTGGAGGCTGCCCCTGATACCGCACCTCCCACAGGTCTCGTGTGTGACGATGGCATTCCTGCCAAACGTGAGAAGCTGGCAATCCTTGTTTCAACCGGCAAGGCCAAAGAATCTATCGGCGTGCAGCTTACACACGATCATGTGAAGCGCCTTTCAGACAAGGACGTTGACAAGTACATCAAAAGGTACGGGGCCTATGTCGGCAACAAGACAACAGAATCCCTAGTTGATTCAGCCATAATGCTCTTGTCCAAAGGAGTTGGTATGGTGGTCGACCTTGATGATGTCAAGGAATTACAGAAAGAACTCAAAAATGATTACATCATCTACCAGGAGCTGTCAAATCTTGCTGGAGGTCTTGCCCTGAGATGCGGACGATGGCTGGCACTTGCCAATGCTGCTCTCATCACAACAAAACACGTCAAGTTTGAACGAGAGCCTGATCACAAGCCTGACTTAATAGAATTGGAACCACAACCCACACATCCAAGCAGAGACAGTGAAGGTTATCCACTCGAGGGCTTTGATGAAGTTGGGCTGGGACCTTGAAGGAACCTGGGCGGAACCTGTGCGGAACCTGTGCGGAACCTGGGCGGAACCTAGGTGGAACCTGTCAGCACACCTGGCCAAATTTTCAAAAATCATATATATACCCACTATGGACACACCACTCGAGACGATCCCTGAAGAAACTCAAACTCCAACGCCAACTCCAACACCTGCACGCGTTACCTCTGAGGTCCCGAAAACAAAGCCTGCAACAGAAAAGAACCCAGGCCGTGTTGCTTCTGGCAAAAGGCTAGCAGAGCGCAACCGCCTGGCCCGTGAAGCAAAGAAAAAGGCCGAAGCACAAAAGGCCGCACCCAGTTCTGCAAACCAACCCTCAACAAGTGACACAACAACTGACACTAACAGCAACTCAATCTTTTATATTCTGGGGGTTGGAGGGTTGATTGTCTCTGTTATGGGTGTGTATTACCAACGCGAAGCCATAATGCAAAAGCTTGGCCACAAACCAAACACACTGACCCCACCACCAGCAAACACACCGACCCCACCACCAGAACAACCCCCATCTCGAATTCCAGTAAGACAAGGAATCAAAAAAATGGAATAAAAAATAAACACATATGTATACTGCACACAAACCATGGCTGACAATAAGCTTGTGAAGTCTATCCTCGACGCCGCAACAATAACTGGCCTTGTCGCTGGTATTGGTTGGATTGGGAAAAAGACCATCAAAGAAAACTTCACTGCCGACCCCAGTGCAAGCTTGATGAACTATGTCAAGTTCACAGCCGTCATGGCTGGCAGCATCGCGCTGAAGAAATATCTCGAGGACCAGAAAATCCTCCCAGACAACATGTAAAACCATATGTATACACACAACCAGAATGGCCAGCATTGCAATAATGGCCCTTGGCGCTGTTTTGAATGCTGCAGCTTTCACTGGCGGCAATTATCTCGCGAAGTATCTATCTGGTGATAATGGGAAGGCAGCAATGGATGAGAAAATCCGGCATGACAAAGCTCTGGAACAATACCAAGCGGCTTACGCCAAATACCAAAAGGACCGCACTAAGCTCCTCGACTGGATTGCAGCCAACGATCGGATAAAACACCAAGCTAGCCAAAACTTTCAAACCACTGACCAAGCCCTGGTCTTGTATAACCAGATGCATAAATCGCAACCTGATAAACAAATCAAAGATTACAAAGAGCCTCAGTTCTCAGACTTCTACAAACCCAGCCAACAACAGCAGACTGGTGAACTTGCTTTTATTGGAGGCACCTTGCTTGCAGGTGGGTATGCGGCCTATCGCCTTCTGTAAAAAAATCGGCAACACAATACATAAGTATATACCATCCCTATGGAAGCCAAACTCTCAAAGATCTATTACAGTCCTAAAGGCTACTGGAAAGGCCTTGCTGCTGTCAAAAAGCTAGCTGCAGCAGCCAAGGTCTCTGAAGAGGCGGCAAAGAAATGGCTTGTCAAACAAGCCCTTTGGCAAGTTTACCTCCCCGCACCACGCCATATCCCTCGGCCCAAGTTTGATGTCCAGACTCCTAATGCTGTGCATCAAGCGGATCTACTTTTTTTACCTCACGACAAACTGCCTCATGGGCGAAAGATTTACAAATATGCTTTGACAGTTGTTGATGTAGCTAGCCGTTACAAAGCAGCAGAGCCCTTGACTTCGAAAGAGTCTGATGAAGTTTCGAAGGCGCTTACACGTATTTACAGACGCGGGCCTTTGAAATGGCCACAACTATTGCAAGTCGATCCGGGGACAGAGTTTATGGGGGCTGTGACTAAAGAGACTGGGGCTCATAAAACAACCATTCGTCGTGGACGTGTTGATATCCACAGAGACCAAGGGATTGTTGAAAGATTCAACAGAACCCTGGCTGAACGATTGTTTGGTTACCAGTACGCAGTTGAAATGAATCTGCCCTCTGGCCGTTCGACTGCTTGGGTTAAAAGATTGCCAGATGTTGTCTCTGCCTTGAACAATGAAGTGACCAGATTGACTGGCAAGAAGCCTGCACAAGCAATCAAAGAGAAGGCAACCTCGGCCAAGCCCGCAACCTCATATGCTAGACCTGTGGGCTTCTCCGAACAGAAGCTCCCTCATGGAGCCCACGTGAGATATCTGTATTACCCCGGTGAGCTTGAGGGCGGTAGTCGACGGGCAACTGATCCGATCTGGTCTTTGAAGGTCTACAACATCGAGAAGGTTGTCACCAAACCAGATGCGCCTGTCGTGTATTATCTGTACGACGGACCCAAGCGTGGGTTTGTGCGTGAGGAGTTGATGGTTGTGCCGCCGGGTACTCAGTTGCCACCCGCTGGGCTGTGAAACTCGATCGGTTCTGTGTGGATGCCGTCTGGCAGCACCCAGCGCTTGTCATAGTAGGCACTGAGACCTAGCTTGCGCTGTTCGTACGTGTACATGGCCCCGTTGTGCATTCGAAAGCCTCTGTTTGTTGCCATGTCCCTGTAGCCTTCAAGGGCTCTTTCGTACCTTTCCCAGCTAAGCTCGTTCTGATTCTTGTTGATCCCCTTGGAGGACATCTTGGCTTCGCCGCTTTCCTCGTCTTCTACGTAATAGCACTTGCTGCATAGAGCGATGGCTCGAGTGCCTTCCTTTTCAAGCTTAAACAAGCCGGGTTCTCTGCTGCTCCACTGGTCCCAGGAGAGCCAGGTCTTTTTCTCCCTTTCGAACTGGGTGCGAAGTTCTGGTCGAACTGCTTCTTCGAGAGTGTCGTATGAAAGGGCGAAGTACATGCTGTCCGTGTCCATCTGGATAAGCTCGAAGTCACGCCTGTCGAGATAGTGATCGAGGAAATCGTAGTAGAACTGCAGCATGCGCAACTTAGCAAGTTGATAGACAACGATGCCGACTTGAAAAGGCCGGTTTATGGTGACCTTGTTTTTGCGTAACTCGATCTTGTATGATCCCCCGATCTCCTCGAGATCTTCGAACCAGGCTGAGCGCAGGTGTTTGTCGACAGTGTCTTCGTCGTTGGTGTACACAACTCTTGCCTGTCGCTCAACAGCTTCGATGAACTTGCCGTAAGCGCTGTTGCCCAAACGCTTGAACACTTCTGCGAGCAAGGCTTTTTCTTTGTCAGCATCGCCTTTCCTTCGGTTGTTTGCAACCTCATGGACGAACCAGTCGAAGATCTTGATGGGTGTATAGTCGATCGTGCGGTAAACAGCGGTTATGTGGAGTCCGTGGTTGTAAAGCCACTCTAGCACTGGGGCGTAAAGCAGAATCTTTTTTGCTTGAAGCACGCCTAGCAGCTTCTTTTTCCCGGGCAAGTGGGTTCTGTTGCTTTTAGCAAGGTAATCCTTCATGTGCTGAGGGACGTCCTCTTCGCCCACGCTGCGGTTTACAAAGAGCGGAGGAAACTCTTCGAAGTGCTCCCATAAGGCCTGAGGGACTTCGATGTCGACCTCGGCAAAGCCGAACCACTGCTTCGTAATCAACTTAATCCAGAAGTCTCTTGCGGCCTCTACTGGATCTTCGTACTGCACGACTTTCTCTTTACCACAGGGCATTTCCTGCAACATGGTGCTAGGGTAAAGGGAGTTCGCATCGAAGCCTAGAATACGCTTGACAATGCGAGCTAGGTCGTATTTGTGTGAGCGGATGCGGGTTTCGCCACGCACGTGTTTACGTGTGAACACCAAGCTAGGTCCACCAACCACAGCCTCTTTCAGCATTGCATAGGCTTCGGCACTTGGGGCGAATAGTTGGGGTCGGTTACGGCCTCTCAGAGTTCCTCTCAGGATGTATTGCATCGAAACCCCAGGCAACGAAACAGCGTCTTTAAAAATGTCAACCCCGAGCTTGGTGTAAAACGCTTTCATTTTCTCGAGGGTTTCAAGAAAGGGAGTAACATCGAGGTTGTTGTAATACTCCAGCCAGTCTCCGAAGGTCTTCATGCCGCGCTCTTTGAAAACCTGCTCGCATTGTTTGTACTCCTCTGGAGAAAGAACAAAGGAGTTTCGGAGTTGTGAGTACCAGCACCAGTATGGCGGAAGCCCCTTGTAGTCAAGTTTGTCAGCACTGTCAAACCATTCGTATGGGAGCCAGGACTTTGTCTGTTTCGCCCCATACGTCTTTACCCATTTGTCGTAATTGATGCCTGGGGACAGATAGTTTGTGACGTCGAGGAACTTGAAGGAGGGCGTGTTGATGAACATGATTTGTCTCTGTTTCTCCCCTGCAAAGACGCTGTGTTCTTGCCCGAGATAAGAAACAAAGTGTTTTCTGATAAGGTGCAGATCGTATCGGCCTGAATTGAAGCCGACCACTGGGACCTGTTCACACCATTGCTTGATGAGTTTTTGTTGGTCTTCCGTTAACCCCTCAAGATCCGGCGGCATGTATTTTTGAGCTATATCATCTCTGATTGCGTTGCCCCGGCGCTCCAGAGATTGATAAAACAGACGGATAAGCTCTTGGGGATCTTTAGAGCAAATGTACTCTGGCTCAGGATCCAACGTGTCTGCAATAGAGACTGAGATAGGCACGTGCTCGCTTTCGTAAGAGAGATCCCGGGTCGGCTGACTTGCCTTGGTCTTGTCTTGATAGGCTTCGAAGTCGTAGACGATAGCGTGTGGATACGTTTCGTTTCTTTTAGGGGGGATGCGATCGTGCCACCAGGGCCGGGGCATCTCGTGCTCCCACCTTTCAACCAAGTTGTAGCCAAGTGTCGTGAAGAACTGATTGATTTGCACAGTTCTTACGAACGCTTGCTCCCTTGTGATTGTGTTGCCTTGGCGGTCAGTCGTGATCACTTCGTTTCTTTGTTCAGGTGTAGGAAAGCACTCTCGACAACCGTGCCAGTGGCAGCCGTGATACTGAAACACGGTTTTGCTTTCTGGGTGATAGCCATCAACTTTGTAGCGCCAAATGGCGCGCTCGCCTCCATGGCCACATCTGTGGTGGTGGATGTGGATGCCACGCTGTCGAGCCTCATACTCTAGCCAGCAAGTTGCCCGAATGCCGAAACTGCCTTCTGGATAAAAAGCCTTTTCAAAAGCTGACTCAGGAGCAAGGATCTGATTTCCCGGACAGGCAATATTAGTTTGCCCGCGAGTGCACGTCTTGGCGTGGCGCGCTAGGTTACAGGCTTTTGTGAACCTTGCCAAACAATCACCACAAGTGTAGTTGTTTGTGACTCTGTTTATGTCAGTTATCAAGAAGGCATGAGCGTTGTAGATACCGATAGTCATCGTAGGGGTGCCGACTTTGTCGTAGCGCGAAGGTGTGTAACTCAAAACAAAGTTGCCGTCATCTGTAACAGTGTAAGCGGCAATCCCTTGTCTAAAGTGCCTTTCAAGCAAGTGAAACTTTTGTAAAGTAACAACATTGCCATTAGGACAACCGCTACGGTGAAGAGCAAAGAAGCTTTGCGCTAAGGCTCTGGCTCTGCGAGTACACCGATTTATATAGGCACCTTGATGAACAGCCAAACACCGAAAGAGGCAAAGATCGTCGTTGTAGATGTCAAGAGAGATGACTTCTCTTTTGTTACGAAGCCAGTCGGGCAACCTGCCAAGACCGATTTGTAAAGGTTGATTATCTAAAATCGCTTTGGCCTCAACAAAGACAGCGCTTTCGAAAACCCATTTCGTAGCAGGCCTGTTGATTTTTTCACCTTGAAGACGAAGCTCTTCTTGTTGTTGCAACCATCGTTTTGTTTGCGATAGTTTAGAAAACCAAGGACTGCTGATGTTTGTATAGTAAACGATAGGTTTACCGGTTTCGATGTTTCGCAGCTTGTAGGCCCAGGTAAGTTTGACTTTATGCCTTGTGCGAACAGATTGTTTGATTTTGTTCATCATTTGGGGTACAAGAGGTCTTGTTAGCCCCTGCGTAAAGCGCCAGTTTATGATTCTCTGTCTTCGGCCCGGTCTGCCTTGTTCACCCTGTTCACCGCGATCATATAGTTCAACAATCCGACTAGGCATCCGAAAGTCACCCATACGCTCTCGATCTAAGGGATCAAATCCAGCGAGGTCCTCGTTGCGAGGAACTCTCAAAGAAGGTTTTCTTTCTTGAGCGTCGAGCCAAGCGATAAGCTCGCGCTGGGAGATATTATCGAAAACGTCACGCTCGTTGTTCATGGATCTCGCCATATATATATATGGTTTTTAGATACACAGGGGACCCCTTTGTTCAATTGATAATCACGCGGCACCAGTTGTTCAAATAACGGTTTATTAGGGGCTCTAACAGCTTAAAAAAATAAATGCCCGGAGTAGTATGTAAGGAGTCAGGCAAATTCACGTTTTCCCTGAAGACCCAAAATAAGCCGCCAAACGCCCGAGTTACCGGCCCACAGGGCTCATTGCATTCGCCCTGTGGGCCGGTAACTCGGGCGTTTGGCGGCTTATTTTGGGTCTTCAGGGAAAACGTAATTTGACTGACTCCTTACATACTACTCATTTTGATTTCAGATAAATGTCACGATTGACACTGCCTCTCCAGCAAACAAAGGCAGCTTTGATATGAAGCTAAACTGTAATCCACTTCAATCCTTGCAATCCTGCGCTTTATCTCCAAACTACTACTTTTGGTTTGTACTATAGGATCTTTTTATCCAACTAAGTTGTATATTTTGTGCCATTTGGCGATATAACGTGGAAATAAGTTAAGCGACATTTTTCCATTTCGGTGGGACAGCGTCATTACTATGCATTTACAATGCGTATTCATGAAGTGCGAAGGCTAAAACCGAAAAGGCTCGAAATATTGACGAAGAGACTTCGTAATTTTTCTCCTAGCAGCAAACAAATGTCTCAGAAGTTATGACAAACAAACAGTTTATTTTTCCATCTTACAAACATTAGCTAACCAAATGCAACTAAGTAAAGCGGCTCAAAATAGACTGAGCCGTTATAACGCACACATTTTGATTTCAGATAAATATCACGATTGACAATGCCTCTCCTGCAAACAAAGGCAACTTTGATATCAAGCTAAACTGTAATCCTCTTCAATCCTTACAATCCTGCGCTTTATCTCTAAAAGACTACTTCTGTTTTGTACTATAGGATCTTTTTATCCAATTAAGTTGTATATTTTGTGCCATTTGGCGATATAACGTGGAAATAAGTTAAGCGACATTTTGCCATTTCGGCAGGACGGTGTCATTACCATGCATGTACGAAAAGTATTCACGAATTTCCACGGCTAAAACAGAAAATTCCCGAAAAATTGACGAAGAGCCTCCGTAAAGTTGCTCCTAGGAGCCAACAAATGTCTCAACTTATGACAAACAAACAATTCATTTTTTCCATCTTACAAGTATTAGCTAAGCAAATGCAACGAAGTAAAGCAGCTCAAATAGACAGAGCCGTTATAACAAACGCATTTTGACTTCAGATAAATGTCACGATTGACACTGCCTCTCCAGCAAACTAATTCAAATTTTATATCAAGCTAAATCTTAATCCACTTCAATCCTTGCAATCCTGCGCTTTGTCTCCAAAGTACTACTTTTTTTTTGTACTATAGGATATGTTTATCCAACCAAGTTGTATATTTTGTGCCCTTTGACGATATAACATGGAAATAAGTCAGTAGTATGCATTTACGAAGAGTATTCAAGAAGTACTACGGCTAAAACGGAAAATGCCCGCAATATTGACGAAGAGGCTCCGTAATTTTTCTCCTCGGAGCCAACAAATGTCTCATAAGTTATGACAAACGAACAATTAATTTTTGCATGTTACAAACATTAACTAAGAAAATGCAACGAAGTAAAGCAGCTAAGAATAGACGGTGCCGTTATAACGCACCCATTTTGATTTCAGACAAATGTCATGATTGACACTGCCTCTCCAGCAAACAAAGGCAGCTTTGATATCTTTGTATATTTTGTGCCATTTCGCTATATCACGTGAAAATGAGTTAAGCGACATTTTGTCATTTCGGCGAAACAGTGTCATTAGTATGCATTTACGATAAGTATTCACGAAGTGCGACGTCTAAAACTGACAATGCCCGAAATATTGACGAAGAGGCTTCGTAATTTTTCTCCTAGCAGCCAACAAATGTCTCAGAAGTGATGACAAACAAATAATTTATTACTCCATCTTACAAACATTAGCTTAACAAATGCAACGAAGTAAAGAGGCTCAAAATAGACTGAGCCTTATAACGCACGCATTTTGATTTCAGAAAAATGTCACGATTGACACTGCCACTCCTGCAAACAAAGGCAACTTTGATTTCAAGCTAAACTGGGTAGATTCTGCATGTACCGGTCACATATTACGTAAAACAAAAGGAACAAAGAACGACAATAATACAAATGCAAAACAAGACCAAAAATACAATACCTCACAAACAAAAGAAAACAATGAGTGGTTAATGGGTACCG
>JAJGOT010001122.1:0-69002 GCA_022457155.1 Cladopsammia gracilis | reverse complement strand
ACTGTCGAACCTAATGAATAGAAGTCGAAC
This sequence comes from Cladopsammia gracilis, assembly GCA_022457155.1. NCBI lineage: Eukaryota > Metazoa > Cnidaria > Anthozoa > Scleractinia > Dendrophylliidae > Cladopsammia > Cladopsammia gracilis. The sequence continues at coordinate 68,972 of JAJGOT010001122.1, read as the reverse complement.
CAAAATGCCAAACAACAAAATAAAACTATTACGGTCAGCGGTTACTGATATGAACCCAAGAGGATTCAACATGGCGGAGTTTTCGGAAAATTGCGCGAGAAACAACTCAGAAGAATTTCTCATCGCTAATGCCATCCGTGAAGGAAGAAGAAGGCGCCTTAACATGCAAATGGCGTCAAACTACGTAGTTGCTCGGAGGAGGAGAGTATTGAATGCTTGTTTTCTTGTTTTATTGTTGCTTTCATCGCAACGAAACAACATCACTGGCCGGATGGTGGGAGAATGCTTGGAACAATTATTCGGAGGCGAGATTTAAGAAAACATTTCGGGTTTCTTGGTCAACGTTCAGAAACATTAAATCGCACTGGCCCATTTCTTGCTAGAGAAACAGTGACAGAGGATCCTATTTCCCCAGAACTGAGGCTGGCGCTTTGTTTATATCAATTAGGCGCGGAGATTATTTAAATACCATTGCAATTTTCACTTATCTTAAATTACACTGAGATAATTAATTGCGAAATTTTGACATCTATCTATAGATATATTCACTGCAAAATTTGCAATTGTATATATTCCCTTTTTCGGGAGGTACTCTACTCAAGTTGTACTATGTTCCCCTTCTAACCGTATATACAAACACGTTTGTATATATATATATATATATATATATATATATATATATATATATATATATATAAACTTGTCACAAGCATCCACTTATCCAGTCTTTCATAAAAATAATATAAATTTGTCACAAATGAAGACGAACCAATACTTTTTTGTCTGACACCTATATTTCGACCACATTTAGTGGTCTTCTTCAGGGTGACTAAAACACCGTTAACGTATTACAATTCAAAATTGCTGAGGCGTCCGATGTCAAGGAAACGCGTGCGTACCAAAACAATTTTTGCTTTTATTTTTGTTACGTAATTTATCAGTAGTTTAACATTAAGTCATTGTTGTAACCGTATTTAAGTCTCATGTGTAACTTGTCTGTATAACTGATGAAGGTCGAGAGACCGAAACGTTTTTAAACTAAATTTTTATTTTTTATACCAAAAGTTGTCCATTTTCGGTCTTTTTAACTAGTTTTATATATATATATTTTACACCCAGCATTTTGAAGCAAAGTGGCATTGTAAATCAACTGTAATAACTTTAAAATGATTATTTTGAGAAACATTTTGTTTCACACCGCTAAAATGAAAATTTTTAAACAATAAAACATACGAATTCTGTCTTGAGCTCGAAGTATTTTAATACTCGGCTGTTATTTTAATTAAAATCATGACTTTGCTTGCCCCAGTCTGTTGACAGTACAGAAATCAGTGATATGTGTATCCCCACTGGGGATACATATATTGAACTTATTACATATATCACGGGGAACACATATCACCCTAGCCCTAAAAACAATAGAGGTGCACCTTATCCAGGTCCAATGAAATTAGAGGTTGCGAAAAGGTGCAGGCCTACTGGGGCCTATTGATCACTGTGACAGCGCGCTAAGGCCTAGTTTATACGTCGAATTTCAGACGAAAATAATTCAGATGAATTTAATGCAAAGAATTAAATTCGTCTGAAGAGCGACGTTTAAAACCGTCTCCCATAATTAAATTCGTCTCTCGGTGCCATCGAAAACAACACCACCCGGTTCTTGCGACTCCTATGGGTGACGGCCGCTGAAAATGCACCAAATTACGCGGGCATCACCCGTTGTAGTACGTACTATAGTACGCTACCCATAACACACTGCATGATGTCACACAACTATATGATCATACGGACGGGTGATTTTATGCCGGGTGAATTTCAGTCAAAAGTGACATTTTAAATCCGCCCGAAATAAATTCGTTTTTCGTTTATTCTATTCATTCGTACGTAAGAACCTGAAATGTCAACATCATAGGCCGCTGAATGGCGTCTAGAAGCCACAAAAAGGAAATCATTTAGGTGGAGTTGCGTACTATGTGATCATACGGACGGGTGATTTTATGCCGGGTGAATTTCAGTCAAACGCGACATTTTAAATGCCCCTGAAATAAATTCGTTTTTCGTTTATTCTATTCATTCGTACATAAGAACCTGAAATATCAACATCATAGGCCGCTGAATGGCGTCTAGAAGCCACAAAAAGAAAATAATTTAGGGCGAGTTGCGTACTATATGATCATACGGACGGGTGATTTTATGCCGGGTGAATTTTAGTCAAAAGTGAAATTTTAAATGCCCCTGAAGTAAATTCGTTTTTCGTTTATTCGATCAGTTCGATTTATCCGTACGTAAGAACCTGAAATATCAACATTTTTCGCCGCTGTATGACGTTTAGAAGCCACAAAAGGAAATAATTTAGGTCGAGTTGCGTACTATATGATCAAACAGACGGGTGATTTTATGCCGGGTGAATTTCAGTCAAAAGTGACATTTTAAATCCGCCTGAAATAAATTCGTTTTTCGTTTATTCTATTCATTCGTACGTAAGAACCTGAAATATCAACATCATAGGCCGCTGAATGGCGTCTAGAAGCCACAAAAAGAAAATAATTTAAGTCGAGTTGCGTACTATATGATCATACAGACGGGTGATTTTATGCCGGGTGAATTTTAGTCAAAGGTGAAATTTGAAATGCCCCTGAAATAAATTCGTTTTTCGTTTATTGCATTCATTCGTACATAAGAACCTGAAATATCAACATTATTCGTCGCTGTATGGCGTTCAGAAGCCACAAAAAGGAAATAATTTGGGTCGAGTTGCGTACTATATGATCATACGCACGGGTGATTTTATGCCGGGTGAATTTTAGTCAAAGGTGAAATTTTAAATGCCCCTGAAATAAATTCGTTTTTCGTTTATTGCATTCATTCGTACATAAGAACCTGAAATATCAACATTATTCGTCGCTGCATGGCGTTCAGAAGCCACAAAAAGGAAATAATTTGGGTCGAGTTGCGTACTATATGATCATACGCACGGGTGATTTTATGCCGGGTGAATTTTAGTCAAAGGTGAAATTTGAAATGCCCCTGAAATAAATTCGTTTTTCGTTTATTGCATTCATTCGTACATAAGAACCTGAAATATCAACATTATTCGTCGCTGTATGGCGTTCAGAAGCCACAAAAAGGAAATAATTTGGGTCGAGTTGCGTACTATATGATCATACGCACGGGTGATTTTATGCCGGGTGAATTTTAGTCAAAGGTGAAATTTTAAATGCCCCTGAAATAAATTCGTTTTTCGTTTATTGCATTCATTCGTACATAAGAACCTGAAATATCAACATTATTCGTCGCTGTATGGCGTTCAGAACCCACAAAAAGGAAATAATTTGGGTCGAGTTGCATACTATATGATCATACCGACGGGTGATTTTATGTCGGGTGAATTTTAGTCAAAGGTGAAATTTGAAATGCCCCTGAAATAAATTCGTTTTTCGTTTATTGCATTCATTCGTACATAAGAACCTGAAATATCAACATTATTCGTCGCTGTATGGCGTTCAGAACCCACAAAAAGGAAATAATTTGGGTCGAGTTGCGTACTATATGATCATACCGACGGGTGATTTTATGCCGGGTGAAGTTTAGTCAAAGGTGAAATTTTAAATGCCCCTGAAATAAATTAGTTTTTCGTTTATTCGATTCATTCGTACGTAAGAACCTGAAATATCAACATTATTCGTCGCTGCATGGCGTTCAGAAGCCACAAAAAGGAAATAATGTGGGTCGAGTTGCGTACTATATGATCATACGCACGGGTGATTTTATGCCGGGTGAATTTTAGTCAAGGTGAAATTTTAAATGCCCCTGAAATAAATTCGTTTTTCGTTTATTCGATTTATCGGTACTTAAGAACCTGAATTATCAACATTTTTCGCCGCTGTATGGCGTTCAGAAGCCACAAAAAGGAAATAATTTGGGTCGAGTTGCATACTATATGATCATACGGACGGGTGATTTTATGCCGGTCAAAAGTGAAGTTTTAAATGCGCCTGAAATAAATTTGTTTTTCGTTTATTCGATTTATTCGTATGTAAGAACCGGAAATATCAACGTTATTCGCCGCTGTATGACGTTTAGAAGCCACAAAAGGGAATAATTTAGGTCGAATTGCGTACTATATGATCAAACAGACGGGTGATTTTATGCCGGGTGAATTTCAGTCAAAAGTGACATTTTAAGTCTGCCTGAAATATTTTGTTTTTTCGTTTATTCGATTCATTCGTACGTACGAACCTGAAATATTAACATTATTCGCCGCTGTTTGGCGTTCAGAAGCCACAAAAAGGAAATAATTTGGGTCTAGTTGCGTACTATATGATCATTTACGGACGGGTGATTTTTTGCCGGTTGAATTTCAGTCAAAAGTTTAATTTTAAATCCGCTTATAATCAATTGGTTTTTCGTTTATTCGCTTTGTTAATGTTTTTTTTTTGGTTGAACAGACTACTTATAGGGTATGAAACCGAAAACAATGCCATATCTAACACGGGTATCTATGAAAGATGTCGTGCGAACTGTCACCTTAAACTTCTGTTCCCTTTCCCCTTTGCTTTTATGGAGCCTGCCACGCGCGCACGCTAGTGTCTTTATGGTCTTAGCATTTTTGTTTCTGGGAATTTTTGATCATGATTTATTTTAGTTTGATCCTTTTTTAATGACAGGTAATATTTTGTGAGTTTTCTACTATATAATTTGATCATGATTTATTTTAGTTTGATCCTTTTTTAATGACAGGTAATATTTTGTGAGTTTTCTACTATATTATTTACCGCACTAGCCATATGAGCATTTATAATATGACCATTCAGTCACACAAAGCTCTTTTGTAAGTTTTAAATACAGCAATAATGATCTAATAATCGAGACGCCGTTTTGACATCTTTTTGCGCAATATGATACATATTTCATACAATCTTTTTGGCGTTCAAGAGGGCAATGGACAACGAGGCCATTTACTGACATTCCTGGATAGCAAACCCCACCCAAGGAAAGGTTATACCACTTCACTAGGGATTGCGTTCCCTACCCCTCTTCCAACAGTGAGTGGGTTCGTTAACGTCCCTACCATTAATTGTGACGGGTGTAGAAGACATGACCAACGGCTCAAAGTCACCGCGCAATGACGCGATCACCTTTATTGAGAAAAGGTGCCAGGATTTGAACCCGAGGCCCTCCGCTCTGCAGGCTGGAGCTCATTCCACTGAGCTAACCGAGGGTTGTCCAAAACTCTGACAAATTTATGCAGAGCATTGTACTTTATTATATGACCATAACAATAGTTTAACAATTGTTGTGAAGTATTTAGTTGTTTAAATTCTTGTTCTTATGGTTTTTCTTATGTTTAGGGTTTCTTAAAGTAGGCATGCTTGGGAACTAAAGCTGACCTCTTGGATTTTACCTACACTAAGGTTCCTGTTTGGGTGTCTAGTCTAACTTTACAGTTTTACCCCTAGCGATTCCATTGGTTCTTTAGTACTTGTCATCAGCAACCGCGTAGGTGTTTCTTTTACTCGCTTTGTTAGGCCATAGGATATGAATTAAAAGTTCCCACGCTCAGAAGCCAAAATAGGTCTACAGGACACGGGATGTGCGGTAGAAGTTCCCACGGTCAGCAAACCCAAATATGTCTAAGAAAAGGGTATATAAGTTGCTTGTAATCGAGTTGTAAGTTTAATAGTAGTAGAGGTAGAAGCGCTGACGCTGGGCCAATAGTAGAGTCTTGGTATCTCTCGTGGTTTGCTGTGCGAGTTAGCTGCGCTTAGCCCTCAATACACCTGGTGGAGAACCCGGGCAACGATCCCGGTACCTCTCGCACAATATATTCTAGAACGGCACTGCAATACAGTACAATGCTCCGCATAAAATTGTCAGAGTATTGGACAAGTATGAGCTAACCAGGGAGCGGTTCTATCTGATCGCAATGTCTAATCCATAAAAAGATAAGAGTTTTAACTGACTCAACTAAAACAAATGACCAGACTGCCTTCAGTAGCCCAAATGGTCCAGTTGAGTAAGCCCGCTCCGATGTCCTCGGCTCCAATGGCCTTACCTCTCCGAATAACTCGGCTACAATTTTGGTCAAAATTGTTGGGACACTAAACAATTTGCCCGAAAATTGTCTTTGTTGTCACATCTCCCTCCCCCACCCCAAATACAAAGTTGATTTTTATGCATTGAACCAAGCCACGATGTCTCGACTTTGTATTGAGGGAGGAGAGCCCAGGAAATGAAGCGATAGATTTTGTCATTGCATAGTGTTTTTTAAGTGTCCCAAGTTGTTTTGTCCAGGACTGTAGCTCAAATTGATCAAAAGACTCCTGTGGCCGAACCATCAAGATAATCCAACTATCTGAAACGCCCCAATACTAAATGGCTAAATATATCAAACGGACCGATTCCTTCCAAATGTAATCGGTTTCAAACATGTCCTGCGATGATGTATGATACTTCAAATAGCCAAACCGGCCAAAATGATTCGACTGCTTCCAGTCCAATCATTTCGACTGGTCCAATTAACCCAACCGGATGAAATGTCATAATTGCCGGCCAAAATACTCATCTTGTCGAATTGAACCAACCGACTGAGATGTCCCAATTATTCCAAATACAATGTAATTCATCTAGACCAGTTAGCCCAACTGATCTTATTGACCCAACTGGCTCCAAAGGTCGATCAAACCTCTCCAATGACTCAACCACCTGAAGCTTAAACGGATCTTGTCGCTCAACCACTGCATTCGTCACTGCATAATGCCGCAACAACTGCTACCAATAGCCGAACCGGTCGAAATGATTTGACTGCTTCCAGTCCAATCATTTCGACTGGTCGAATTGAACCAACCAGATGAAATGTCCTAATTGCCGGTCAAATAACTCATCCAGATCAATCAGCTCAACTGGTCCAATCGAGAAATGTTCCAATTACTCCAAATACAATGGCCCAAGTAGCCCAACTGCTCCAAACTGACCAAGCCAGTTGAAATGTCCAAAATACTCCAATAACTCATATAGATCAATTGGTCTAACTGGTCCAATTGACCCAACCAGCTTCAAATGCCGATCCCTGGAGAGGGGGATACTCCACGGAATTCTTGGTGGGGGTGTGCCGCCAGTTCTCCAAATTCAGACCCTATTTCAGACCAAAACGTGCCATTTTCCACACCCGTTTTTAGGCCTGGCGTGCGTTTCTCAAAACTCCCGAAGACTTTTCGGGCCCGAAAGCTATTTGTAGCCCACAAATAAGCTAAAGTTGTGTAGTCAAGGTAAGATTTTATTGCTTATAGCTTTCAAAATCCAAAATGCAGAATCTTCATTGGCAAACATTCTGCACGTAGCAAGGCATTTCGGGTCCGAAAAGTTTTTGGGACTATCGTGAAACACACGCCTGGCCTGTAACATCCATACCCGTTTCCGCTATGTTAACATAAGCCTAAAATATGTCATCGTCGCTTAGGTTACAACGCCAACAGAAGATTTGTTAGAATTCAGCTCGAATTATATATTTCGTTTTTTTTTTCTCTTCCTCTTTTATTCATTTGAAGTTGTTTATACGCTCTCGTGGTTCCTTTGAAAACCATACCCTATTTCAGACCAAAATGGTCAAACTCTCTACGAGTTTTCAGATTAAACGGCTCTGGGGCGGCACATGCCTATATACTTATGTAGAGTCCCTCCCCTTCTGTTGGCCGATATAACCTCTCCAGATGACTCAACTACCTGAAGCTCAAACGGCTCATTCAGACGATCTACCTAACTGATCGGTATAAACTGGCCGCCATCGATTTTCTTGAAATTTACAGAGCAGCCATATCATAAAATGAAATGCTCTAGGAATTCGTTATAAGTGCTCTATGTTTGGATCGCTGAAGTTAATTTTATGTGTTTTACACCATACTGAGACGATGCCAACGCGGTGAACGCTCTACGCCACATGGTCAATCACTGAAGAAAAATTCATAAAATTACATGCAGCCAGGCTTTGTTGTTTCTCAAATATTTGGTGTGATTCCATAGCATATTAAATGAACAAGAGCTTGTTCGATACGGATACCGCGATATAAAATAGTACACTCTGCCAGACACTCTATCTCAACCAATTTTAATCGCAGTTCAATTCTCAAACTTTCATCCCGTAGAGTAGGCATAGATGCATGGCTGAAATAACAATTACCTGAAGGCGTCCAGACGTTGAGCATGTAGGCGGAAACAAAGTGCCAGCTCGTAGCTCATTATAAATTCAAGATGGCGGTCATTCCAAACATGGAATACCTTTCAAAGGCTATATCTTGAGCATCTCTTAAGAAACAAACATGAAACTTGGCAACAATGTTCATCGGATGATGGGCTTTTAGATAATGGCTGTCTGGATCCGACACCTTTTAATGACGTCACACAATTTTGATTGACACCTGTCAAAATTGACAGCTGTCATCAATCAACTTAATTTTTTTGGCGTTGAAAGATTTCGACAAGATACACTATGTGGCAAAGTTTCATTGCCATAGGTTTTAATTTCAATTTTACAGGAATTTTTAATTTCTGCAGAATGGCGCTTTTTGCCATCAAGTGCTGTCAAGCATGATCACTCGAAAAAGTGTTGACCGGCTTCAATTGTCAACCGATTCATCTAAAATTTTGCCTACCTAAAGAAAAAGAAGAGGCCTTCATGTGTACCAAATTGTAACTTTACTTCTTAAATGTCGAGATAGAGTACAAAGTGGAAAATTCCGACTTTGAGGCCTCCGTGTTTCGCTGTGATTTGATACACCTACCCGATATGACAAGTAGACAAGACTTTTTTCTTCCAAAAGTTGGATGTTTCCCAAGTTACGAGGTGTACTTGCCCCCTCTCTATTAATACCTTAAAGGCAGTTTTAATGATATTTTTCAGACAGGATGGATTATAATTATATATAGCATTTTCCGCGCTAATGGGCACTAATGGCGTTGTTTTGGACATGTCCGAATTTCAAAACGAGTCCAATATGCACTAAAAGTTCAAGTTCAAGTTTATTTTATTCACACTTATTCAATTACAATATAACAATAATAAGGAAAAAAAGAAGTAAAAACAGAGCTAACTATACATTGAATTAAACATAACAAAGGAAAAAGTGTGCAGCAGCCAAAGGAGCCAAGCCTTCGAGTTGGCTACTACCACAGAGCGGTTACAAGTGGGTGGAGGTTATACAGTACTTTTAGAAACTAGTTATGAAGCCCTGGCTAAATTTATCACATTGAGAAGGAAAAGTATATATGAGTTTTAATAACTATTTAAATTAAATAATTAAATAAATAGAGCTAAATAATTAATTAAAGTTGTTCAACATGCCCGACTGTCAAGTAGAAAGAGTTTGTATTCTTTTTTAAAACTGTTGAAAGGGAGACACTTCATTTTCGTAGATATTGCTTCCCAGGTCTGTGATGCTACTACGCTAAACCTTGCTAGGCCAGGTTCTGGAAAATGGTCTATGCAGGTTTTGATTATTGCCATACCTAGTATTATAATTATGGACAGCCGAAACCGGCTGAGTTAAATCATAGAGAGCAGAGGGTATATCCTTTTTTTCATATTGAGTTTTATGCACAAGAGTACCAATTTTTAATTTAAAAATATTCTCTAACTTTAATATTTCCAACAGTGTAAAGTACGTTGTGGGACTTTCGCTTTTGTTTGCAAAGAAGATGCAGCGTATACAGTCATTTTGATTTATTTTAATTTTATTTAGCATAGTTTGGTATGCGGTACCCCAGCCCCATACGTTTGATACCCCATTCATGCGTTTGATACGGATATATGAGAGTATAGTACAGTTGTTTGAGTATACGCATAGGCACATAACGCCTAAGCTTAAATACAATTCCAATGTTTTTTGATATTTTGTTGTTAATGTGCTGGAGCTGAGCATCCCATTTTACATGTTCATCAATAGACACCCATGTACTTAATCTGGGACTTTTGCTCGACAAACTGTTATTCTGATATTTGTTTTCTTCTTAGGTGAAGTAATTATCATGCAATTAGTCTTCTTGAAGTTAATGGACAGCATATTTGCTGCACAAAATTTTCAAGACCTTTCCAAGTTCTTCATTGATAACTGATTGTAATTGTCCTGGGTCTTTTGAAGAATAAAACATATTTGCATCATCTGCAAAAATCCTAAAAGTTAATTTCTTCGAAGACCTGGGCAAATCGTTAATATATAATAGAAACATCAGTGGACCTGGTGTGGAGCCTTGAGGTACACCACATGTGATGGTTTTCTGGCTAGTTTCTATATTACCAACTTTGACATATTGTTTACGATTAGTTATACAGCCTGAAAACCATGCATGGGGAAGTCCTCGGATCCCATATTTATATAATTTTTCTAAGAGAATATGGTGGTTACCGGGGGGGGGGGGGGGGGGTACCCAACAAAGTTTTGTACAGGGATGCTCCGCCCCAAGGTCCAAACCCTTACCCTTTCATATACCGTTTTTGACAGAAAAGGTACCCCTTTCGTATACCTTTCATTGAAAATTGTACCCCTTTCATATACCTTTCATTGAAAATGGCACCCCTTTCATATAGCCTTTACGTGCGTCTGTTTGATATATTTTGAAAGGCGCTTTTTATAATAAGCTTACTTAAATGGCAGTTTTCCCTACCCTTTTTATACTTCAACCGGTGTTTTCCCTACCCTTTCCTATACTTAGTGAAATCCCTACCCTTTCATATACTTCAACTCGTGAAATCCCTACCATTTCATATACCGCCAACCTAAAAAAGGCACCCCTTTCGGGCGGAGCATCCCCGTATAACCCATTATAAGGAGTACCCACCCCCCTCCCCCCACCCCCCCGGGCCCGGGGGGTGGTTAATTGTATCGCAGGCCACGGAAAAGTCTAAGTCTATATAAGTCTATATAAGTCTATATAAAAGTCTATATGCTGATGTCTTATCTAAATATCTGCCGAGTTTCCGCTCTAAAAAACGTCTATGATCTCGGGCTTCTTGAAGTCACTCTGGGTAACATGTCCGAAGCACGCCCTGGTAGGATAATTATTCGGGTTGGGGCAGGGTTATCCTGAGATCTGTCCTCCAAAACAATTTTTATCTTCATTAAAAATTCTGAGATTATCATGACAGATCATTCAAAAATCAACCAGAACAATTTTTACCTTCATTAAATATTCCGAGATTTTCATGATACTTATCACTCCATCAGTCAGTCCTCTGGAACAATTTTGACCTTCATTAAATTTTCCGAGATTATCATATTTGATACTACAACTACCGAAAAAAAATCAATATCGCAGGGTCCTTTATCAAGTCCTCATTATCATATTAATATCAACATTTTTTAGAAGAAATATTAAAGAATTGACTTGATATTCAAAAGTAGGTGATATATTCTGCAATGCAGCAACTTACTCAAGTGCACATACCATTTGTCGGTCGAACCAATCAACTCGAAAGCCATCACAATACAGCATAACAACAAACTTAAGTTCACTCAACTTGGGGCCAATCATGCCGGAAACTTATACTTGCAATTTGCGTGTACCATAATGGCGACATTATGAGAGGAAAAAATGCAAGAGAACCCCCCACAGACATGGTCTTTTAATGATCGGGGTATTTAAAAATGTGAAACTGACTTCTACAATGTAATACATGTTCTCTGACATCATGTTCTTTACCAATCATGCAAGAGATGGTGTAGCCTTCAGGCAGCAGTTAGGGTCATAATTGTGGTCGTGCTGAAATGCATTTTCTAAAATGTACTTACTGCAATATTATAGCCTCAGTACAAATTATTGCTGAAAAGTATATACAGCTACAGTTACGTGAGTTATTATAAGAAACACGATTAACAAAATCGAAAGTACGCATGATGACCATGTTGTATGACAGAAACAATGAAAATCATTTCCATAAAGAGGTTTATTTCTAAAAGATGATTTCATTCTTCTATCACCTGACATGACTGCCATGCAAAACACAAATAGGAAAATATTGGATCATTGCACTTTTATACATAAAATGTAAAAAGGGATTAAAAAATACGACGAGAAGGGCAAAATTTTCACTTTCACTTTATTTACCACCATAATAAGATATAATATCATACGTAGACGAAAAATTGAAGTGGTGAAAAGCCAACAACAAAGCTTACAACATCGGGCTTCTTCGTGCCGAGATACTTTAAATGTTACTGTGAACTAAAAGAGAGACTATCACATTCCAGTCAAACTGAAAAAAGCACTATCAGAATTGTCAGTGACTCCAATTTCGTTTTCATATTTACTATCACTGTCACAGGCTAGTGCATCATCTCTTTCAGGAGGGCTAAGAATGCCGCTTCATTGTCCACTTCCGTTTCTGCATCGTTGTTTAATTAGCCTGTTCCAGGCTCTCAGATAGTGGGGGCGAGCGAAAAATGTTGGTAGCGAAGAAAAAAACGTCACCCTCTCCCTCGTTTTTTCTTCGCTCGCTCCGACATTTTTCGCTCGCCCCCACTATCTGAGAGCCTGGAACAGGCTATTGTTTAATGGGAGATCTCTGTCAAATACAAAGCTTGGAAAAGTTATTTCATGAATGTGGGATTCAAATAACGTTTTTAATTCTAAGGCCCAGTTCAAACGTCGAACTTCACATGTGCCGAACCTAATGCAAATTAGCAAGAACAATAGATTTTGCTCATTTGCGTTCGGCACATGTGAAGTTCGACGTTTGAACTGGGCCTAAGAGATGCGATTCTATGGACAATAACTTCATTTTAATATAAACATCCCTTCCTCCGGTCTCGAGGGAAATGCTATATGACGTAGTATCAGACAATGCCGTTTGCCCTCTTCATGCGATCAGACAATAGTTTTCCTGATTGAAATAAAAAAAGAAAATTATATAACAGCTTAAACCAAAATGTAAGATGTATGATGATTAAGGCATAATTGAAAAATGCAAAACATTGTAATTTGCTAACTTGTTAGCAAATCAGAAAGGTCTCTGATGAGTCCCTTGCCAAGGATACGCGACAATTCTTTGCATTTGTGAAAACAAGTATTACCTTTTATTAATGTTCAATTGTTAACCATACTATTGATAACAATTTAACACAGTAAACAACCAAGGACCCATTACATTTCCTTAATTAGACTGCAAAAAATGGTAAGCAAGCCACAAAAAATAGTTAAATAATTATGCAATACATTAAACAGACATTTTGATGTAGTTTTTCATACATGTAGCACACAAGAATTCACAAGTTCTCTTGGGAACAAACAATAAAATGTTTAATGTTTCAACTAAAACTATCCAACACCACAATACCCAGAATTACTGTTAAATGGCCCTGACAAAACTGCATACTGAACCTAAGCTTGCAGATTTTTTCTTGGCATAAAACAAGAGAGCATTTGACAGAACATCTACCCTGTGGTTTGGCCTCATCTCCTTGGTCATTTTTCCAAATCTCCTTAAAAATGACCAAAGTCTCTCTAGCACTTCACCATCAGTTAGACCAAAACCTGGAATTCTCCTAGGACTGTATGTAATCTGGAAAGCAAACAGTATTACTAAAGTATTTAAAGTTTCTGTAGAAATACAGTTGAATCAATGCAATTAAAGCAGTGTTTTACTGTTGTACCACATCTAAGTCAACTGAGAGAGAAAAGAAAAGAAAAAATGGACATCACTAATGTAAATTTCTTTCAAATAAACTAAATGTGTGCAGCTGTCTGACCCTGTGTCTGACATAGCATATTTCACATAATTTAATTTACAAAGCATAGCATTGGCCGAATATTATTGTCAGGTTCTCCATATGTTTTAGTGCAGCTGATGTAAAAATTATTTCTGAAGAGACAATTATAGCAACTGTGATGACTCAAGTCTCTACTGATGTAATTAATTTTTGCCTGAAGGATTAATTTCTTTGGCTTTAACCACAGCAAATGGCTAGAACCAACAGCTACTTCTTTGGTGAGATTGTCATGAAATTTCCCTCTAGGCAAAGGAATAAATATAAAAAAATAAATAATAAATATATAATAAATAAATACAAATACAAATAGAAGAACGGAAAGTTGTAACTCAAGTTTCATGCACTAAGCGATCATGATATGATCGCTTAGTGATATGATTAGTGATATGATCATGATATAATCATATCACTAATCATATCATGATATGATTAGTTTCCGTCCTTATATTTGTATTTTGCTCTGCATATCTATGCATAGAGCACTCATAGAACAAGTAAAACAGTCTATATATTGTTTATTCATTTATTAATAAATAAATATAAATTTATCAATATTAAACAAATAAAATCTGCAGTGCATGCAAAAAATGGGCAAGTTTGGAGACATTTTGACAGATTTTGGCCAAAATCATCGCATACTGTACTATACTTTTGCTTTTAATCATTCAATTGTTGAAACAAGAATCGAGTCTGCAACTATGATTAGTTAGTGAAGAGTCAGAGCCCACCAATAATTGTGTCCAGATGGCATTATAGGCTAAAAGAATATCAATAAAACTAATTAATGTCTAAACAGCAATAAAGTTATTTATAATGAAGAATGCAAACCTGGCATTTTGCTTTGTGTCCATAGCTATGGAAAATGGGGATGGCAAACTTTACAGACTGTAAGATATGGTGCTGTCCCTGGGCCTTGAACATCAATTAGTGAGCCAAATTAAATATTTGAATATGAAGCTGGTAGTGCACAGACAATAGCCGTGGTCACACTACACATTTTTACCTAGGGAAAAATTATTTACCTAGGGCAAATTCACCAGAAATTTCCGGAGGTAAATTCACCTCGGGTTTCATTTTCCCCAGGTAAAAAAAATCCAGAAAGGTCACACTACTTGTGTGAAAGGCGGAAAGGTGGCAAAATTACTTTGGACAACACGCGCCACTTTTTAAAATACAAAATTAGTTTCACGGCATCACATATTTCCGGTTCTGTCATCAATGCATTCGTCAACGAGCGTCTATTGGCTAGCTACCTTGGGATTTGAATTTGCCCTTGCTCTCGCTTTGGGGTAGCTGTCAAGGGAAACTCTATTGTTCTTGTGATGTATCCAAGGTCCAGACGATTAAATTTCCCCCAGGTAAATTACCTAGGGAATAATCGGTCACACTTGAAAAATTCAGTTTCCCTAGGGAAAATGTCAACAAGTCAAGTTTTCCTAGGGCAAAAGTCTATAGTGTGACCACAGCTACTGTTATCAAACATAACATTTAGAAATGATGTGTCAACAACAATTTACCTGTAAATGAGTTTCCAGGAGGCAAGCAATGTCATATAGCACACACACATCTATACCAGGTGATTGATCACTGATTTCATCCAAAAGATGGTTTAAAATCCAAACTGGATATGCAAGTCTAAATAATAATAAAAAAATTAAACATTTATAACAAGCAGTGGTTATAAAAACATTAAACAAGTGAATAAGATGTAGTTCTACTCATCACAACAATCATATTTTTGTCTTGCTCATCATTAAATGTCACATTGTTACAGTATGTTTGATTAAAATAATTATCATAACTTATTCTTGATGAAACTTTGAATCACAAAATCCACTTTTGTCATGACAGAAAAGTGGTTATGATCAGTGACCATTTGCTTGTAAAATCAAGCAGGCCTAATGTTCTTTTTCGAGGTGTAAGCTTGGACAAAATGAAGTTTTACTACTTTTACACTTTAGCTCCCTATAGCATTGCTGCTGTTAATCATGATCCATCAAATAAAAAGCAATCCCAGTGCATATCAATCATTCCTTAATATCTCTGTCAATTGTCAGCAAAATCATCTTACAAATGGCCAATATATAAAACTTTTTGCAGCAAGACTCTGTGCTAAGTTTTGCCCTAGGAATTTATATATGCACAGCCAGTATTATGCACCCCACAACCTTGAATTTATTAAAGAAATAAGCTTACATGTATAATAAAATAAACAGTCAAAGAAATTGGTTAAAAGGGACCAATGAATAAAAATGGACCACTGATTGAGCTGACATATCTCACCTCTTGAGTCTACAACAATTACTTCATGCAAATGGACATTGCTACTGGTAGTACTCATGCACTCATGATGACCATGTAGCATGGGGTTCGTCGTATTGCTGAGGGGAAATAAATGTTTCCAACCTAATATAAAAAGGCAGTCATTAATATATATGACATGCTGATCATGACTTGATCAGTCAATTCAAAAAGTGTACTTCCCCTCCCCCAAGGCCAATTAACCCCCATTAAAAGTGAACAAAACAGGTCCCAAGGTGGGGACAAAAGAGCTGTTTAAAAAGCACAAGGAAATGTGTTGCTTCTCAGTATTCTATAAACATCTGCATTGAGATCTCTGCCATCCATTTTATAACTTTTTGTGAGTTTCATCCCAGAGTAAGTCACATGTACAAATGTAGCCATTAATTTGTTTTCTTTATTGCTGAAAAACTTGAGAGTGAAAAAAAAAATCCAGCTAGAACACATTTTGTTACTTAAAAACACGATGTAAAGCCATAATTATTCCTCCAGGAAAGGCTTCAAGACCCCTGGGATTGTAAATATGGGCAATTATGCAAAACTATAATTCCTGGGTAGATAAATGACTGTACAGCTAACTGGGGAGTGCAGAGAATAGAAGTACATGTACAATGTAAACATTACAACAGTTAATTGTGGTGTGGCTGATGGAGACTGCTGGATCTAATTATTATTGGTTGACTAGTACATAACATCACAGGCTTTTAAAATTACTATATAAAGAACTGCCTGTCTCATTTAGGAAAAGAAGAAATTATTCAAGACGATCGATATATTCAGGAAAATTTGATCTTGTTTGTACCTTACTTTAACTTCCGCCCTAAAACGTTTTCTTCGTCTCGGAAAATAATATTAAGTTTATTATGTTCATAAACAAAAGAAGCACAGCCATTTATAAAGCTTATAGATCACTAGCTAAGCAAGACAAAGACAAACTAACTTACCGGCCCATGATCTTGCTGAATATTGGTGGTACAGTACCACGACCTGCTAAATTACTAAACCTACTAAACGCCTTTGATTATATGAGTTGTTATGGATTTTTTTTTAAATATGAGAATTGCGAAAAACAATGTCAAAGAGAGCCAAAAATAAGAGTTAAACTTAAGACTTACTACAAACTCTGAAACACCTGACGAGTGAAGGTCTATACCCGTGTGTTTGAGATGTTCCTGACGTAAAATCTGCGTAAATAAGCAGATAATGATCACCCAATCATGAAGGAAAATCCTTTCGTATTAAAATGGCAACATGAACTCATACAGTCTTCCAGACTTGGTTATTTTAGCTGTTGCTATCGGCCATGCAGCTCCTTTCTAGCCGCCATGTTGTCCTACTTGACTGCAAGTCGTAATATAGTACGTACTACAGCGGGTGATGCCCGGTAATTTAGGTATCATTTCTACGGGTGATACCCAGTACCATTCGAGTGAATCGGGTGCCAGCAAACCTTACGCGCTGCAAAAATTGCTATCAGCGGTCTTGCCCAATCACACACTTGAAACATGGCGGACGCATTTGGAGAAGACGATATCTTTGCTGTTTTCGAGGATAATTCTGGCTTAGACACTAACAAAAAGAACACAAAAGATAAAAAGAACATCGCTGGTCCATCAACGGCTACAGATGCTACACAAATTGGCGAGAAAAGAGATTTTAAGCCCGATGTTATCGATCTTGCGTTGGAGGACTCGGTGGCGAAGAAAGCGAAACTGGACGACTTGGAAAGGTAATGTTTAGTCTCGATTCTTTGCAATCCATTTTATCTTTAGTCCATAATTACCGTTAATTTATGCTTGATATGTTCAGTAAAATCTGATACCAAGTCACTGGAAAATCCAATGTTTTGAGCATTACATATCGAGCAACAGAAAGCATAAGTTTACTGATCTGTTGTTGTACTACACAAAGAATCAAAGATCAAACACGACTTGCTTTCAAACGTTTGCAAATATACTGATATGCTGAACTGAATTCATGAATTATTTTAAAAAGGTACGACTACTGATCACTCTTAGATTTAATTTAATTTGACATCAGAAATCAAATTGAGTAAAGTTTAATTACAATCATGCAACAGAATCTTGGCACTTCGTCCCGAAGTTTTGTTCCTACGTTTGATAGACTTCGTCCCCAAGTTCAGTACACTATAAAAACGAACTCAAAGCGTTCTTATTACAATTTTTAATCCATTGTTGTTTTCCCACTCCAATATTTTTATGCACAGGGCCAGTGTTTTTACCAGGATTTTCTGCTCTGGGGTCCACAGGACCCATAGAGAAGCTAAAAGGGGGTCATGAGGGAGAAAAGCAGGTCGCAATTTTTAGACACAATTAACTCAACATTTTATTCTAGCAAATACTCCAAACAAACTTAGATAATAAATGTTCTGGGTGCTTTCTAAAGAGGCCATAACCAATCAACTTTTGGCTTATATTATAGAGAAATGTACATTCGTAATATGTTTTCTTCCCCTCCTCCCTTTTTTCTTTCTTTCTTTCTTTCTTTCTTTTTTTGCTTCTTTGTACCCTTGGGACCCCTTGGGCTTATAATAGTGTGGCATTCCCCGATAAAGTGTGGCAATGCTGCGGTCTGGTAAGAACACTGCAGGGGAACAACATGATTGATAAAACCTGAAACATTTTTTGAAGGATTGCAACACTGGTATCCACATACCATGTTAGAAACAGCTTTGTAGGATGTCATGTGCAAAGCAAGCATTACCTTTAATAGATTACATGTATGCTGCACTTTTCACTTCTTTTCATCAACAAGACAACAACTTTAGGAGAAAGATAAGAAGCAGTTGAGATTCATTGCCGTGCCACAATCCTCAACCAGGATTCAACCTTCAATTCCTGAGACATTGACATGGTGCCATTCATGGTCATATATTGCATTTGTCATCATATGCTTGATGTGTGTTGTAACATTTATATTTGAAAACATGTATGATTATCTTATTAATGCAATAAGTTGTTCATTTTTATTTCTTAGTCTCCTGGAGACAATACCGCGTGTAAGTGTGATAAATGTTGAAACGATCGAGGCTTGTACACATGAGGTGAGTCTCAAAAGTGTTGATTGAGCAACTACTGGCAATAGCTGAATTTACCTAGATATTTTATTTGACAGACACACGACAACAGCTTGCATCAATTACTAAGGGCCTATAACTGCATAATCCACTCCAATCCCCCCCCCCCCCTCCCCCTCAAGGAAAGGTTATATGTGTTCCACTCACCTGGGAGTATGGGAATTACCCTGTTTGATAGTACCGACAGCATTCCATTAAATCATCCTCTGTTTTACCCATCTGCAGTGGTAATCAGCATCGCATTTCAAACTTGTTGTAATGATCTGAATGCACAGCTATACATGTATGTATGTTGACATGAAGCAAGAACAATGATTCTAGCAACCATTGTGTGCCTATTATATATTACTCAGTATTTATTATGGTTACTACATTTGTATGCATATTTGTTTAGTCTTTTATCTGAATGTCTCAAACTCATTAAAATACAAAGGAAATTAATGTTTAATGAGTGTTTGGAAATCAGTTGAAACACTCCTTATTTTTGCATTCTTAATTTCTCCTTCTAAAATCATTTTGTTTGAGAAGTAATATCAAACACGAGACACAGTGTTTCATCTGATTTCCAAACACCTTGAAGTGGGTTAAAAAACCTTGGCTATGCCTCGTTTTTCAACCCACTGCGTGGTGTTAGGAAATCAGATGAAACACTGTGTCTAATGTTTGATACATGTATATAACTTGCTAACCCATTTATTCACGAGACAATGGTGATCATGAACTTTATTATTTAACTCTCGGGTTTTTGGGACTGTTAAGGCCCCTAGCAGGTACACTGAACATTGCTAATGTGCCGAGCCAAATATGTACGAATTAAAATTATATAAGATAAGCTGGATTTGGAATAACTACTACAATTACTACATTTATAACAAAGACGTACTGTATACATGTAACATTACTACATGTACAGCTCTGTATTCTATGAGTATCAAAATCTAAACTTTAAGGACGTTCACGCGAAAATCTTCTAACATTGATTTTTTTCTAAAACTTTTGCTACAGCTAGGTAATGTATTACTCGTGTCAGAAATGCAAAAAAATTGGGGGGTCACCAAGTTCGTTTCGGAGATAAGATATCTGAAAGGCCACCTTAATTTGGAAAAATCGGTCTTCCTTACTCGATATGGCCCCGATGTCTGTCAGTCTAAAAATATTGCAGATGAATCTCTAGATTGGAACTTTCTATGCCCAATTTTATACGAGTGTGTCTATTAAGCAAATAAAATCAACTGGTGACTTCCCTTAAAGTAAATCTTATTTTTCATCGACAGCATTTGCGAACCATGATAGCCGCAAGTTGGCTGGATTCGATGTTTCGTGGGTAGAAAAATGGGAAAATTTTAAACTTCCTACATTGATTTTATGTTCATTTTTTTCACAATCTGTCGAGAATAAGAAAAGAAAATTATCTAGCCAAAAAAAAGTAGGGGTCACCGACCATCCAAACGAATAAAATCTAAGTAACGTTAACGCGACAGCTACCAGCCGTTTATCTGTTAAGATTTCTTACTTTGTGCGCGCGCTTGTGCATGGCGTAGCATGGCGTTGCGACATGAATTACGTGCGCAGTAAGGATGCGCATAAAGAATGCGCGAACGTTCTTAAACTGTGATTCTCAGACTATGCACAGCACAACAAAAAGAATCTAAATTTGGAATTGCTCATGACGTGTTAACTAAATGTATTGTAAAGCATCTTTTTTTTATTGTTCTGATATTGTTCTGATATTGTTCTGATATTGTTCTGATATTGTTCTGATATTGTTCTGATAGGTTGCAGTACCTGAAGGATGTGAGTATGTCCCTCTGGTCAAAAAAGCTACAAAACAGGCCAAGGTGAGTTATTACAAACCAAGAGTGAACATCTCAATCCTTTCCAGTTCTGTAGTGGTATCTTACATTTGAAATTGCCTTTCAGAAGTACCGAATGACATGAAATTTTCCCAAGTTCAAGTTTAAGTTCATTTTTATTCACACTTATTCAATTACAGTGTATAATATAACAACATTAAGGAAAATAAAGAAATAAAAACAAAGCTAACTATACATTGAATTAAACATAACAAAGGAAAAGTGTGTAGTAGCCAAAGGAGCCAAGCTTTCGAGTTGGCTACTACCACAGAGCAGTTACAAGTGGGTAGAGACCTGTTATACAGTACTTTTAGTAACTAGTTATAAAGCTCTGACTAAATTAATCACATTGAGAAGGAAAGTATATATGAGTTTTATAATAACTATTTAAATTAAATAGTTAAATAAATAGAGCTAAATAATAAATTAGAGTTATTTAACATGCCTGACTGTCAAGTAGAATGAGTTTATATTCTTTTTTAAAACTGTTGAAAGGCAGACACTTCATTTTCATAGGTATTGCTTCCCAGGTCCGTGAAGTTTGTGGGTTTTCCATCAATCTGCGAATCAACATAGGTCCCACGAAAATAAACTCCAGTGGAAAAAAAATTGCAAAAATTTACTCCATTTAAATACCAAGGAGTCCACACCAGCCCAGGAGAAAGAGCCTGAAATAATCTTAATAGACTGATCCTACATGTACAAATGACAGCTGTTTATAAACTTTGTGTTGTTCCAGGCCCGGATGGCTTAACAAATCACATCTTACCGTAGCCGTTGAGCTGAGAGTCCTGAAACACAAAAATTTAAAGGAAAATAAACAAGACATTATATTTCCTGTTGTTACATACAAGTATCGTATGTGAAAGACCGTGATCCATGAAAATACAAATTTGTGAAAATTTGTTCCCATGAAATGCAAAAAATCAGCAATCCACCAAATTTAACTCCTGTGAAAAATTAATTTTTTCTACTTGGCTTGTTGACAGTCATACCTTGTTTCTCAACAGTCAGTTTAATTTTTTGTTCTGCCTTTTACATTATTTTCTTTTCAGGAATACCCGTTCATCCTGGATCCTTTCCAGAAAGAGTCACTGAAATGTTTGGAAAACAATCAGTCTGTGCTTGTTTCTGCGCACACATCAGCTGGAAAAACAGTTGTAGCAGAGTAAGAGCATTTCAACTGATTTCTTATTCACTTTTGTGTCCCTTGATTTAATTTTATTATTCTTTAATATTGACGAGATTATCTCTAAAGTTAAATCAAAAAGTAATTAATTAATATTTTCACAATTCTTTTTTTTTATATCAATCACTTGTTTCTTCTTTTTTTTTTCCTTTTTTTTTCTCTTTTTTTCTTCTATTGTTTGATCCTTTCCTTTTATTTCAACAAATTGGTGTGTGTAGCGATTTCTAATCATGTAATTAATTTCACTGGCCTGCCAAGATTAGCTTTTGCTACCTGCAGGCCAGTATTATAAATTCTATAATAACTAACTAATAAAGATTTTTGTTGTTGTTGTTGTTGTTGTTGTTGTTGTTGTTGTTGTTGTTGTTATACTTTCAAACTTATAGTGGTACATGAACATGTAAGTTCTCTCTTTGTGATTATAAATTAGTCGTGATAAATTAGTCTCGCGAGATAATTGATCGTAATGTATTCCAAAATATCCGCTTCACTGATTCTCTCAAGACGCGATTCTCGTATCACGAGACGAGAATCTCATCTCGCGAGTAACGAGACACAAGGTGGTAACTTACTTTTGAGTGGTACTGTAACTTATAAAGATTTTTGTTGTTGTTGTTGTTGTTGTTTGTTGTTGTTAGGTATGCTATTGCTATGTCACTACAGAACAAGCAGCGAGTAATCTATACTACACCTATAAAGGTAAACAAATTTGTTTTTTTACATGTATATTGTAATGCAGTGTAATTAAGACTAATAAAAAAATGTAAGTAAGTAAAGTCGCACACGAGCCAGATGGCCCACACGGCCGGAGCTTAAACCCCGGTTTCTGTAGCATGAAGCGACTAGGAATATTGCTGCTCCCCCTGGATGGGATGCTAGTCCATCGCAGGGTTACCCCCAGCATTTTGTCACCGGTACCCATTTATACACCTGGGTGGAGAGAGACAGTGTGGAGTAAAGTTTCTTGTCTAAGGAAACAACACGACGGCAGAGACCAGGCTCAAACCATCGACCTTCAGGTTGAAAGTCCGGCGCACTAACCACTAGACCACCGTGTCTCCACATAAAAAAATGTACTTACCCAAAAAGGAAAATGATAATTTGATGATAAATATTTTGAGAATTTGATTCCAGATTTTAAATATTAGGCTTTACTCAGTCAGGTGTCTGTTGTGTTTGAAATTTTTCTTTGGTTGGAAAATTTTCAATCCAGTTTGATTTTTATTTCCCTTTGTCTCAGATTATGACAGTGAATCTCAGACAAAGGAAAATAATATTTGAATATATACCACGAAGTGACTAGCATTACTGCTACCCCCCCCCCCCCCCCCACTCCCTCCCCTCTCGTACCTTGGTGGAGAGAGACAATGTGAAGTTATGTTACTTGCCTAAGGAAACACCACTATCTGATTGTCAAAATCAAGCTCAAATCACTGAATTTGAGATCAAATTCTGATGCACTCACCATCTTGAGTGCAATTATTCATGTTTTAAAATTCTTAATAACATTTCATTTGAAGGCTCTGAGCAACCAAAAATACCGTGAGTTGTATGAAGAATTCCAGGACGTTGGTCTGATGACTGGAGACGTCACCATAAATCCTAGTGCCAGTGCACTCGTCATGACAACAGAGGTACATGTTCTAATTACTTTAGAATTTATTAAATGTACTGGCTCAAATTTTAGTCTGATTATCGTGTTTTTTTTTTGTTGCTCTGTGGTTCTTTTGCTTGCTCTGAATGGGCAGGGCACACTGCTGACCTCTCTGAATGAAGTGAACCACTAGACACTGGGAAATAGAATGCAAAGCCTGCCACAGTTAACTTGGTTCAATTATCATTTATTTTAAGTACATACATTGTACATGTAATAGAGTGATTTTCAATGTCGAGTGTCAAAAGTTATTTTGCAATTGCTTTGGTTTTGTATTGCTACGCTTTGTGATTAGCTAAAAAATCTCGTGCCATTTTCTCAACCAATCAGAAGTAAAACCAAAACCAATTTTGACTTGCTCACACACATTTTCCCACACTTGGTGCCTGCCGACGCTTGGTGCCAGTGTCGAGTTCTATGATTGGTCAGATTAATTACTTTGATTTTGATTTTACGACGCTCAAGTTAAAACTGCTATAATGGACTCCAACGTACAGTGTGTATGACTGTAAGGGATCTTTGAACTCAAGGTTGTTTTTTTTAATCAGTATTAATAGTTTTGAATAAGAAGTAAGACAGAGTCAGTGGATGAACAAACACGAATGTTTCTTTCTAATAAAATATTGGCTTAACTCTTTCCTTCTTCTTCCTCTTTTTTAGATTCTGCGAAACATGCTATACAGAGGATCTGAGGTAAGGGATACAATACATGTACATCTGTAAGGGTAAAAAATAATGGTCATCTCTTTATGTACCACTCCCCTCCTTCACCTTATCAAGGAGTGGAAACTGAGAAAAAGATTCAAACCTTGCTGTGCTGTTTTGCGTAGCAATTCATGTTTCATGCAGACACAATAATTATACAAGTCTTGTCCATTAGATCATCAGATGGTATCTTGCATACCCTCCCCTACTTACACAAGGTGGGTCCTCATCGAGTATACTTATTATTAATTAAGTGTGCAGTTGTAATTAGCATTTACAGGTACAATGTACAGTAAGTGTATATATGAATGTTTGTGGGGGTAGGTGAGGGCTGTTAATGGCTAATTTATTATCAGACTTAATGAGGGAAAAGGGTTTAGTTGATTAGAACAATTTGTAAAATATGTGACTGAGCTGCCACCACCACCGCCGTAATAATTGCAAAAAAGCTTGATGTTGATTAAGTCTCACTGTATACAATTACAAAATTCTGGTGATTGTGAATAAAACTTTGTTAATATAATAATAATAATAATAATAATAATAATAATAATAATAGTAGTAATAATTTATTATTCTATATAGCACACTCTCCAAAATTGCCCAAATGTGCTTTACATACATGTACATAAACAATTACATACAATTCAAAAAATATAAATCCTATTTATATATAATAAATATAAATACCTACACCTGTAAATATTAAGATATAACTAACAACAATAAATGCTAACTTCGCATATGTGATAAAAATAAAAAAAAATAGTTCAATACCACAAAATCACTAAAAGATGCTTTAGAATTCAAAAAAATATGCTCATTGTTCATGAATGTAAGTCGTACAAACATTTCCTGTGTCAACCATGTCCAATACGATACGCAAAACAAGCCTCCATACAGCATGCACATAGACAACAGTTTCAAATACACCAGAACTCGAAAGGTTTGTGCAGTACTTACAGTGCACTCACAAGAAACAAGACCCGTCTCACGAGACAGTGGTAACTTTAAGGGCTGTCATTAATTTTGTAAGTAGCAGGCTGAAAATGGAAAGTACATCTGTAGGCGGCTTGGCACTCAAGTGCCGAAGACTTCTTTGGCACAGACACCATGTTTTTTCCCGGAGATTATGCGCAAACCTGGGATGCACCTGTGAAAATGTTCCAGGCGCTACCCACAGACCTTCGATAACTTCGAAAGAGATCGAGTAGCCCATAACATCGGCTGCCGACGTTTAAAACCGTTGTAATACAGATTAATACATCTTTACTTTGACCAAAAAATTAGAAAAGAATGTCTTACAAGTAATTTCGATGGACTTTTTTATTACTGTAAGCTTTCTCTTCAACAGTAAAAGTGAAATGAAATGAAAGTAGACGGCCGAGGATGGGCAAGTAGCCAGCTGTTTTGGCCGGCTACCGGCCCTTAATGACAGCACTGAACTTTCATTAATTTTTTGAGTGGTACTGCAGCAACAGATAATTATTAAGAAGATAGGACATTTCTTGGTGTTATGGAAACTTGTATTGTTGGTTAGCTATTGTGGTGTGGTGTGGCTTCAAATCTTTTGTTTTGCATCATTGGTGATCACAACTTGCAAAACACCAAGAAACTGCCAGAAGACTTGCTTGAAGTGTAGAAAATGGTCACCTATGTGCATTACAGGAGTAGCAGGTCATAAATTATATATTTGTTTCTCACATGTGCAGATCATGAGAGAAGTTGCCTGGGTCGTGTTTGATGAAATTCACTACATGAGAGATAAAGGTAATCCAGCAAAGAGATATCAAACAGTTGACAAATACTATGGATTGTAAAGGACACAGTTGTAATCTTGACAGTCTAGTAATTACTGGTGGGAAAAGGTACAGTGTTGTAATCTACTAATTGATGGATTTTAAATTGTACATTTGTAATCTAGTAATTGATGGATTGTAAAGGGTACAGACTGTTGTTATCTAGTAAATTAGCTGGATTGTAAAAGGGTGCAGTGTTGTGATCCAGTAATCAGTTACATCCAATGTTAATTTTTATGCAACTGGCCCCAGTACTTGAACCCTTAACATTAAGTTAGATGGTCTGATATGCTTTAATACCACAAGATCAAGCTGTGCCTCCACTAGGTTCCAATTCAGACAGTCTGTTTACATAATTATATGTTTACATTTTTTTCTTCAGAGAGAGGAGTTGTGTGGGAGGAGACCATTATTCTCTTACCAGATAATGTTCATTATGTCTTTTTGTCTGCCACGATTCCAAATGCCAGACAGTTTGCTGAATGGATTGCACATCTCCATAAACAGGTACAACATCAACATATCAATTCCCCCCACTGATCTCCATAAATTTCTTTAGCTTGGCATTGGGAGAAGACATTAAAAAAATCAAGATACAGTAAGATGTTATTTTATTTTATTAACTTCGCCTTAAACATATAACAAGAAATAATTAAATAAGTGATGTTGAACCTCCTTAAGCGACCGCGCAAAATGCAAAGCCAAGGTGGATGGGAGCTGGTCGCTTACACGACGTCAGACCACAGGGGGTCTTTATTTTGAATCCTATGAACTATGGACCTGGCTGTGCTGTTCACAGCTACATGTACAATACACGTCATGCCAGCGACCTACATGTAAGGATTGATAGATCTCGTTGTAGCAAAGGCCAATTACGCTCTTCTTTTTATTAAAGGAATGGAATGAAATTCCTGTAAAAATTTAGGAACAGTGAAACTGCTGTACCCTCTCGCCCCAATGTTGCTCTATCCTCTCCCCCCAATGTTGCTCTATCCTCTCGCCCCAATGTTGCTCTATCCTCTCCCCCAATGTTGCTCTATCCTCTCCCCCCAATGTTGCTCTATCCTCTCCCCCCAATGTTGCTCTATCCTCTCCCCCCAATGTTGCTCTATCCTCTCCCTCCAATGTTGCTCTATCCTCTCCCCCCAATGTTGCTCTATCCTCTCCCCCCAATGTTGCTCTATCCTCTCCCCCAATGTTGCTCTATCCTCTCCCCCCAATGTTGCTCTATCCTCTCCCTCCAATGTTGCTCTATCCTCTCCCCCCAATGTTGCTCTATCCTCTCCCCCCAATGTTGCTCTATCCTCTCTCTCCAATGTTGCTCTATCCTCTCCCCCCAATGTTGCTCTATCCTCTCCCCCCAATGTTGCTCTATCCTCTCCCCCCAATGTTGCTCTATCCTCTCCCCCCAATGTTGCTCTATCCTCTCCCCCCAATGTTGCTCTATCCTCTCCCCCCAATGTTGCTCTATCCTCTCTCCCCAATGTTGCTCTATCCTCTCCCCCCAATGTTGCTCTATCCTCTCCCCCCAATGTTGCTCTATCCCCCCCAATGTTGCTATATCCTCTCCCCCCAATGTTGTTCTATCCTCTCCCCCCAATGTTGCTCTATCCTCTCGCCCCAATGTTGCTCTATCCTCTCCCCCCAATGTTGCTCTATCCTCTCCCCCCAATGTTGCTCAATCCTCTCCCCCCAATGTTGCTCTATCCTCTCCCCCCAGTGTTGCTCTATCCTCTCCCCCCAATTTTGCTCTATCCTCTCCCCCCAATGTTGCTCTATCCTCTCCCCCCAGTGTTGCTCTATCCTCTCCCTCCAATGTTGCTCTATCCTCTCCCCCCAATGTTGCTCTATCCTCTCCCCCCAATATTGCTCTATCCTCTCCCTCCAATGTTGCTCTATCCTCTCCCCCCAATGTTGCTCTATCCTCTCCCCCCAATGTTGCTCTATCCTCTCCCCCCAATGTTGCTCTATCCTCTCCCTCCAATGTTGCTCTATCCTCTCCCCCCAATGTTGCTCAATCCTCTCCCCCCAATGTTGCTCTATCCTCTCCCCCCAATGTTGCTCTATCCTCTCCCCCCAATGTTGCTCTATCCTCTCCCTCCAATGTTGCTCTATCCTCTCCCCCCAATGTTGCTCTATCCTCTCCCTCCAATGTTGCTCTATCCTCTCCCCCCAATGTTGCTCTATCCTCTCCCCCCAATGTTGCTCTATCCTCTCCCCCCAATGTTGCTCTATCCTCTCCCTCCAATGTTGCTCTATCCTCTCCCCCCAATGTTGCTCTATCCTCTCCCCCCAATGTTGCTCTATCCTCTCCCCCCAATGTTGCTCTATCCTCTCCCCCCAATGTTGCTCTATCCTCTCCCCCCAATGTTGTTCTATCCTCTCCCCCCAATGTTGCTCTATCCTCTCGCCCCAATGTTGCTCTATCCTCTCGCCCCAATGTTGCTCTATCCTCTCCCCCCAATGTTGCTCTATCCTCTCCCCCAATGTTGCTCTATCCTCTCCCCCCAATGTTGCTCTATCCTCTCCCCCCAATGTTGCTCTATCCTCTCCCCCCAATGTTGCTCTATCCTCTCCCCCCAATGTTGCTCTATCCTCTCCCTCCAATGTTGCTCTATCCTCTCTCCCCAATGTTGTATTCGCATATACTTTTTTACTTTAGATAGCATCTTGAACATTAACATTGAAGGAGAATGAAGGGGAAGAAAGCAATGTGACTGATATTGTAGGTGACTTTATTGTAAAACAGTGGCCATATTACATGTAATTCCACTGTAGCTCATCATGTGTTGTTGTTGTCTTGCAGCCCTGTCATGTAGTTTATACAGACTTCAGACCAACTCCTCTTCAGCATTACATATATCCAGCTGGGGGAGATGGACTCTTTCTTGTTGAAGATGAGAAAGTAAGTGGAGAAGAAAATCAGACTAGGAACACCCACCCTACCCCTCTCCCCCACCCCACCCCACCCCCCTCCCCCTCCCCCTCCCCCTCCCCACCCTACAGCTCCTCATTATTATTCATAGCACTCACAATTTTGACCAAAAAAATGAAAATAAACATTCAAACACAACTGTACAGCAAATTTCACATTGCTTTTAGAGCAGCTTTGACTTTTAACTGTTCTTTTTAACCCTGGTTTTTATATGATATTTGTCATTCATTAGGGAGAGTTTCGTGAAGAAAATTTCCAGAAAGCCATGGCTGTTATAAGAGAAGGAGGGACTGATCCAGGCTCACAAAGGGGGCGAAAAGGAGGAACTAAAGGTAATTGGAGATCTTATATTTACTTGTTAAATACAAAATTATAATTTGACTTAGCTAGTTTGTTAAACGAGGGTTACATTTAACATTCTTGCGACTGACAAACCTGTGCCCCGATTCCAGCTGAGGAGGGAGGAACAGCTGGAGGACCCAGAGAAATATTTTATAATTATTTACGGTATTTTAGGGATCATAGAGTCCTATACTACATCCCCAGTCGCTTGTACATGTATTTGTTGTTTTGTAATAAAAACAATAACATAATGGTGCAATGTGTCCAACTCGCCTGATGAAGATGAGAAGTATGCCAAGTGACTGTATTATGATAAAAAACAGCAGTACTATTTTTCTAATCCAGCCAACAACATCATGGTTTATTGTAGAGTTTTCAGTCTTGAACAGCTTCCCTTGCATACTTTTATTGAAATTATACAATGTTCATGTACACACAATGTAATGTCTTGTAAAGGTTGCTAAGCATTCAGTTTTTTTGGAAATTGAAGTCACCATTCGATAAACCAGTTTATTGCTCCTTTATTTTGAATGCTTGCATTCAAAGACTGAGACTTTGAACATTTATTTACTTTTTTCTTGTAGGCCCTTCAAACTGTTTCAAAATTGTGAAAATGATAATGGAGAGGAATTTCCAGCCTGTGATTATCTTCAGCTTTAGCAAAAAAGAATGTGAAGCATATGCCCTGCAGATGTCTAAACTAGACTTCAATTCAGGTAAGATTAAACCATGTGTTCATGAACTTTGAACAAAGAAAATCATTTGTCTTAAAGAGGCAAAAAATGCTGGTTAATATACCTTTATGAAAATCCATGGCCTATGAAATTCATGGCCTGTGAAAATTCAGGGCCTGTGAAAGTTCATGGCCTTTGAATATCCATGGCCTAGTATGGCCAAGACTCCAGATCTGGTATTCCACCAGACTCCAGGGGTGCTTTCCATTTGACCAAAAATTCCGGTTTGAAATTCCGGGTATTCCGTGTGGTGAATGGAACAGTATTTTCTGGTTGGTTGCACCATTGCATCGGAACGTTAGGACAACCACAGTCACGAGGTTGTCCTAAAATTCCAGAATTTTATTCTGGAAAATGTCCGTTCCATTCGCTTCCCAACCCGGGATTTCTGGAATTTACAAATTCATGGCGTAAAAAAGTTGATGGCCTATGAAAATTCATGGCCTATGAAAATTCGGCCTGTGAAAATATATTCATGGCCTACGAAAATTCGTGGTGTATGAAAATTCATGGCCTATGAAAATTCATGGCGTATATAAATCCATGGCCTATGAAAATCTATGGCGTATGAAAATTCGTGGCCTATCAAATTTCATGGCCAATGAAAATTCATGACATATGAAAATTCATGGCCTAGCTGTGAAAATCAATGGCCTATGAAAATTCTTGGTCTATGAAAATTGATGGCCTATAAAAATCCATGGCCTATGAAAATTCATGGCATATGAAAATTCATGGCTTATCAAAATTCATGGCTTATCAAAATTCATGGCCTATGAAAATTCATGGTGTATGAAAATTCATTGCATATGAAAATTCATGACATATGAAAATTCATGGCGTATGAAAATTCATGGCCTATGAAAACTCATGGTGTATGAAAATTCATGGCGTATGAAAATCCATGGCCCATGAAAATTCGTGGCATGGCCTATGAAAATTCATGGCGACTTAATCCATGGCTTATGAAAATCCATGGCCCATGAAATTATCAGCCTATGAAAATACATGGCCCTTGAAAATCCATGTCGTATGAAAATTCATAAGATTGAAATGCATGGGCTATTAAAATCCATCGCCCATGAAATTCATGGTTATGAAAAATCCATGGCCCAATATTAAA
Organism: Cladopsammia gracilis; assembly: GCA_022457155.1. NCBI lineage: Eukaryota > Metazoa > Cnidaria > Anthozoa > Scleractinia > Dendrophylliidae > Cladopsammia > Cladopsammia gracilis. Next base: position 37,483 of record JAJGOT010001122.1, on the reverse strand, counting down.
AATTAAGGCTATGAAATTCATGGCCTATGAAAATTCCAATAAGTTAACACACTTTCCTCTATATACATATTAATGGTAACAAATGCAACTTATTAAGTTATTTTTGTTCCCTTCTTCTTGTTATTGTTTTTCTAGCTCAAGAAAAAAAGTTGGTAGAAGAAGTGTTCAACAATGCTATTGATTGTTTATCAGATGAAGACAAAACGCTTCCTCAGGTCAGAATGACATCCCAGTCCTCTTTGTTTCAACTGGATTCATAGAAATATTTACCTGATGTAAACCTCATACAGTTTGTATAATTATTTTTTTCCTTTCAGGTGGAACATGAAATTCATGGCCTATGAAAATAATAATAATAATGAAAATAATAATAACAATAATAATAATAATAATAATAAGGTTTCAGTAACTTATTTATTTATTTTTTTATTTTTTATTATTATTATTATTTTTTTTTAAGTTTCGCTCTTGCGCACAGGTTACGCTTTGCGCCCTGTGTTGCTTTATAACACTGTGCATACAGATAGTTTTACTGCATAATAATAATAATAATAATAATAATAATAAAATATAATAACTTTATTTCACACAGAATTCATGGCCTATGAAAATTTATCGCTTACGAAAATTCATGGCCTATGCAAATCCATGGCCTATATTATGCATTGTCTGGCATATGAAATTCATGGCCTATGAAAATTCATGGTCTATGTAATTCATGTCTACGAAATTTGTGGGCTTTGATAATTCATGGACTATAAAAATCATGGCCTATGAAAATTCATGGTCTATGAAAATCCATGGCCTAATATGAAAATTCATGGCCTATGAAAATTCTTGGCCTATGAAAATCCATGGCCTATGAAAATCCATGGCCTATGAAAATTCATGGCCTATTAAAATCCATGGCATATGAAATTCATGGCGTTTGAAAATCCATGGCCTAAGAAACTCATACAGTTTGTATAATTATTTTCATACAGTTTGTATAATTATTTTTTTCCTTTCAGGTGGAACATGTTCTACCACTGTTGAAGCGTGGCATTGGTATCCATCATTCTGGGCTGCTTCCAATCTTAAAAGAGACAATTGAAATTCTCTTTTCAGAAGGTTTGATCAAGGTGAATCAGAATTCTATTTAAAACATTCTCATTCCTCTTAAGCCTGGTTCACACTAGCGACATAACGACATAAGCATAACGACATAACAAGGTCGTTATGTCGTTATGTTAGTAGTGTGAACATGGTGACATAACGACATATCAGCAGCATAACGACATAGACATAACGACATAAGGAAAAAACTGATCTTTTCCTTATGTCGTTATGTTTATGTCGTTGTGACGTTATGTTTCTGCTAAAACAAGTGTGAACAACTTCTGACGTAATGACATAACAATGAACCAATCAGAGCGTCGCAAAAATTCTCGAACCTAGTCCACCCAGGCACAAACTTCAAACTTCAACATGGCGACCATGATTGTGAAAACCATCATTACATGTATATCAAAAGATTGGTATATCACAAGAGGTCGCAAATGATCTGGAATGTTTACATGTTTACCTGAAATAATATTCCCTGTCACCCAAACAAAGCTCCCTGACAAGGTTATGATACTGGCCATGTGCCCTTCTAGCTTCGTCTTGGAAGATAGGACGCACCCATTCTTTTCTTGCAGCAGATTTCTTGGCTTGAAGTCTCCGTTGACGGCATCATCGCAGTAAAAGAAACAAAATGACAGCAAACGCAACAAGAAGGGTCGCGTCCGCCATCTTTTAAGTCTTTTGGGTGTTTCTTGGTGTTGCGGAAGCCATTGTTGGTTAGCTTTTGTGTTGTGGTGTGGGTATTGTTCAGTGTCTTTTGAATCTTTTGTTTTACGTCATTTGGTGATCACACCATCCGCAACACCAAGAAACTACCAGTCTTTTGACTTAATCACATGTCGTTATGTCGTTGTTCACATTACCGACATAAGCTTCTTGTGTAATTATGTCATTATGTCATTATGTTATTATGTCGCTTGTTATGTCATTATGTCGCTAGTGTGAACCAGGCTTTACTTCTCAAATACTAAAGGCCCACCTTAACCCAAAATGCTGTGTGACCATGATCTCTTTCTGTGCTAAATTTTGTGTGACACGAAATTTATGCTTGAATGCGTGTAACCAATCAGATCATGAATATGAACAATGGAGCATTTCAAAACAAAAACAAATGACCGCAACGTCTTTCGGGTGAAGGTGGGACTTCAAACACTTAGGGCTGGTTATTTAAACAGTCTAACTTACAGTGTAGACCTTGGTTTAAGAAAATAATGGACCATATCTGTTTATAAGTTGGTTATTTTAAGGAGATAAAATGTTTTTCTAGTCTGTGTTCTATATGCCCATTGACATCGTTTACAGAAAATAGCGTTTAAATAATTATTAGGGTTGGCCATATTGAAATTGCCCAGTTAGACCACGGTTTTGTTAAACACCATCGAAACTTCATTTAACCCTTTAACTGGCAATCGTACATATTTGTACGAAAATCACTAGTAGTGATTTAAAATTCTGCAGCTTTCATATATCTACAGAAATGGTAGTAATAATCCCTTGTTAAGGCAAAGCAATAAGTTTCATAGCATGAACAACCAACTACTTGACTACAACTATGGATTTCCGCTGCATATGGTTGTTCATTCGGCAGCAAATCCAGAAATGCCCGTTTTCAACTTCCCAAGAAAACAACAAAAAATGCACATGTTTGCATCAATTTATTTTAATGAAAAAGTAACTCTAAATCCAAAAGTGTACATTTGCATCTAACTTCAAACCTATTCCTATGCATCCACTTAGAAAAATTCCCATCAATATTTCAACAGACCGAGCAATTTCCATTCAATCAGAGCTATTCTTGCAAACTTATAATATCCTTATGCGCGACCGAAAGGAATTCTGGGTAATGCAACCATACCGGCGGCATGCAAGTCTACCTACCTCTGTTTGATATATTTTTTATAAGTGTCGAGCCACCCAGACCAACTGGCAAAATATTGCACCGATTGCATTCTTTAGAAGTCAAAAGTCGTCCAAATTGCCTTGGTAGGTCTCGAAATCCAACCACAGAAGGGCCAGAGAGACAACTTCACTCATGGACCACCATGTTTTGCTACAAATACTTTTGGCGTTCCAGTCATAGTCAAATCATCTCTCACCTCTGGTTTCTTTCAGACGTTTGCCTCTGCCCACCATTCCAGCTTAATGATGCCAGTCTGGGGGTTTCTGCAGTGAAAAATGACTTGAAAAAGCACTTATAAACCAAATTCTTATCCGATTCGAGTCTGTGTGATTGCTAATCGAGCGAGCAACGGCTGAATACTCCCTAGTAAAAATATACCCGGAATTCCGGCGGAATACCGCCGGAATTCCGCCCCGGACTTGTCCGGAATTCCAGGCGGATTCCAGGTGGATTCCAGGTGGAATCCGCCGGAATCCACCGGAATTATTGCCGGCATTCCGCCGGTATTCTGCCGGAATTCCGGACTACTCCAGCTGGAATTCCGCCGGAATTATTGCCGGCATTCCACCGGAATTCCGCCGGAATTATTGCCGGCATTCCACCGGAATTCCACCGGAATTATTGCCGGCATTCCACCGGAATTCCGCCGGAATTATTGCCGGCATTCCACCGGAATTCCGCCGGAATTATTGCCGGCATTCCACCGGAATACCGCCAGAATTATTGCCGGCATTCCACCGGAATACCGCCGGAATTATTGCCGGCATTCCACCGGAATACCGCCGGAATTATTGCCGGCATTCCACCGGAATTCCGGGCTGAAATTCTGCCGGAATTATTGCAGGTATTCCTCTGGTATATTCCACCGAAATTCCACCGGAATTATTGCCAACATTCTCCCACGTTTCTGTGTTACTTTTGTTCAACGGTTATATATAATAATCATAACAGAATCCCAAGTTAAGAACTTTATTTAAGTGTCAATTTGTTTAGCCCATTAATAATTATGGACCAATTGGGGACACTATAATAATAGTGACACAAGTTATCCTAAAAATGTATATAACAGTATAAAAATTCTTATAAAATGCTAAAATCCTCCTAAACATTGTACTGATTATCAGTGCTGGAAATAATTTTTCTTGCTCAGAAGGACAAGTGTCCTTTCAAACCTCACTTTTGATCAGACATTTTACAAAATTGGTTGGACATTCTCTATTGGGCTATGCCATCACATTTTTGTACCCCCCGGGTTGAGGAACAGTGGATTTCTTCAGGGTTCGCAGCACATTTTGACAGATTTCTTTAGGAGGTCATGGTGTAAATATAAGGAATTCTTCAGGGGAACTAAGGAAAAAAACAAAGGAATTCTTCAGGGGTGGCAGGAAAAACACAGTTGAGGATAGGGAATTCTTTAGGGGGACACTGTTTTGGAAAGGATTTCTACAGGGGCATGGTCTTTCTGGGGACTTCTTGAGGGGCGATGCACAAACTGTGTTCCTTTAAAACGGAGGGGGAGGGGGGGGGGGGATATTAAATGCAATAGCCCATTTTGGATTTATCCTGAGACACAATCGGTACGCATACACGACGTGCTATAAGAAGTTTTGCAATGCATTGTAGGGCGATTTCAAATGACACGGCCTTTGCTGCATTTTCTCGAATCTAGAGAGCCGTTTACAGCAAAATAAATCGTACAAACAGCGTAAATTCTTATTGTAATGTTTTTGGAATCAAACGCCATGAGTTAACAAGACTTTCAAGGCAAGAGCTAAGTAATTTTTGTGCTTGGTCACCATGTCCGAGCATTATAATTTAAAATTGGTCGAACATTTTAGGATTTTGGTCGGACAATGTCCGATGACCTACTGTTATTTCCAGCACTGATAATGATTATAGTACAAATTATCCTACGAATGTACTGGCAATAAAATTCTAAAATAAATAGATGAATGCTAAAATCCTAAGTTAGTAATTCGGTTAATCATATTTAATAAAAGATTTACTGGCTACACAAGTTGCAACAATTTGTTATGGTTATTCTTATAGCCATGAAAACATTTCACTTGGACAAGTCCATCGAACACATTTCAGTTCAGAACTCAAATCACAGTCATAAGCTTTCTTTTTGCTTTAAGGTTTAGGAGAACGAATTCAAAATCGCAAGAAACTAATGAACAGCAGGAAGGTAACGTAACTGCACCAACAAAACTTACCCTGACAGCGAAATGAATTCACTCGAAGGCGATTTCCCCACTCCGGGTGAAAACTTCTTTTCTTGAAACACTGATTATTTTCTTCCGCTCTTAAAAAACTTCATCAAATGGCAATTCCATGCATAAAACAAAAGCACACAATGCATATTCGACGAAAGTATAAATAAAACTTGAAGGTCCATATATTTTGCACAAATCGCGTCAGCAGTGTAGAATCTTCTGTTCGTTGCTAATGTTTACACAAATAACTCTAAGTCCATTTAAAGTTCATATCTTGATATTCTTTTGAAATCCTCTCGAAAGCAAAGTAAAGAATTCGATATTGTCCTTTTCCAAGCGAAAAATAAATCCCTAAACGAGCTGAATGTTCAAACATTTCAACCCAACTGAATTAGCGCCGAAAGTATAACGAACAAAAAACAGCATTCATTCCATTGGTATCAGTTTACAGATCACGTGAAATTTCGTGATGTAACACGAGACAACGCGGAGACTTAAAAAAGAAATGAAGCGTTTTGAAAGTTTTAAAATGTTGGAAAGCAAAAAGGATCATTTGTATTTGGAGATCATTGAACTGTTGCGCCTGTAAATTCGCAAGTTGGTCGGCGATCCGCGTAGCAGCCGATCGCATCATACTTTGTATACATACAAGTACATGTAAATATCGGGCGCCGAGTCACGCAAGAACTTGAAGTTTTACATAACAGACAACGGCTGGCAAGTATCGACATACAAAGTAACTATTAAAAGTCGATTTGCGAAAATTTTAGCTAATGCCGTGGTGTATAAAAAAAATGATAAATGAAGTCCGAAAACGGCGAGTGCAAAAATATTAACATGAACGTTATTTTCAGCTGTCTTTTCAATACAAATGTAATGGTTCTAGTTTATTGCATGCCTACTCTCTCCTTCACTGTTTGTGGTACGTACTGAACCTTGCTGTAATGACATTGATTTCTTTATGTAAAATGAACTTCGAATATCCAAGCTCTATCGCACAAAGCATGCATGTGCAACACATGTAATTCTGGTTAAATAGCGATCGATGTTCTACGTTTAGATAATGAGTTATATACACGTACAAATGAAATGAAATTATTTTGTTAAATGTAGTAACAGTCATTTTACCCCAAAAATAAATAACTGCACCTGTACGTCAGGTGCTCAGAGTGAAATGTTATCAGATTCTGGACTCCACATTTAATGGGACACAGTTGGATTTTGGAATTCCACTCCAGGCCTGTTCAACTTCTACTGGACTCCAGAACCCCAGAACCGGGATTCCACCGGACTCCGGAACTCCGGACTGAGGATTCCACCGGACTCTGGAAGCCGAGTTTCACCTACCCGGAATTCCGCCGGACTCCAAGACTCCGGACCTGGAATTCCACCGGACTCCGGAATTCCGGATGGTGGAACCCGGAATTCCACCGGATTCCACCTGGAATCCTACCCGGACCTGGGATTCCGCCGGAATTCCGCCGGAATTCCAGGTCCATTTTTACTAGGGTGACGTCACAATGAAAATTCGAGCCCACGTTGATTTGAAACAGCGTATATTTTTATGTGAGCTATTTATATGCAGTCACGAAATTCTACAGATTGCCTAGCCCCACAAAACTGCTTTGGGAACCCAAAGAAATTTGCCAGTTAAAGGGTTAAATAACCGGCCCTTCGTGACTGGTCCCGAGGGAAACAGTGTATTTTGTTTGAGATTCAATAGCCTGCGAGCAGGCTCACTTGTTTGGGGTGTGAGCCGGCGAAGCCGGCGAGAAGAATGGGGCAAGGAAAATGGGGTGTGAGCCGGCGAAGCCGGCGAGAAGAATGGGGCGAGGAAAAGTGAGCCTGCACGCGGGCTATTGATTTTTTAATTCCCTCCGTTCGCCGACGAACGCAGCAATCTGATTGGTGAAATATGACAGGTGTCATGGCTTTTGAAAGAAAACAAAGAAAGCGTCACTCATCACCACTTCAACGGTCGGCTTGTCAAGTGAGAACCAGGCGGTTTCCAGCTTCATACAGAAGTGTATCACTTTTTGTAGTGGACGATGGTTTTTCTATTATTTTTAAAAGCACTGAAATTTATTGAGCTTGTCTTAAAACGACTTATGAGCAAAACATATTCAGTGACTGTTTTGCAATTACTCCTCCTTGTACGTGACCGGAAGTCGGGCAGTGACAAATGCTCTATTTGCGGTAAAATTTTCACATTTTTTTTTCAAATTTTTCAATACCCACGGGCCAGCTTAAATTAGTTGCCGAATTGATTCATTTTTCTTTCGTTTACTGGTCGATCTTCTTTTTTTAATTGAAAATCTTGCAGACTATATATACATAATTATGTGTTGTAGATAACCTAATAGTATAGTATGAAATGTTTGAACTTTTATTGAGTGTTTTCCCTTGCGGTTTCAACTATACTTAAGCCAATTACATAAGCAATTAAAATCTGTATAATGACAAAGTGATGACAGCCAAAAAAGCCTTTTTCTGTTGGGGGCGGAATTCGTGAATCGGGGCCTTGCGTGCAGGCTCTACTTTTCTCGCTCGTATTAAATTCGCAGCTTCATGATCATCGCTCGCATAGCACTCGCGCGCGAAACTCAAATAGTAGAGCCTGCTCGCAGGCTAGAGATTCAAGGGAAACAAAATTCACTGTTTCCCACTGTTTCTTGGAAAACAAAATTTACTGTTTTCCAAGGGATCTGCAGTCATTAAGTGATTTGTTAAATAGCAACAAAAAACACAACACAGTTTGAAGAATGCACAGAATGCTCGAGGTAAACATCAATCGCATCAAAGTCATGTCACTATTTGTCTTGGTCTGATCACGTGTTGCCCGGTTTCGCAAATGTTGGTAGATTCTGCATGTACCGGTCACATATTACGTAAAACAAAAGGAACAAAGAACGACAATAATACAAATGCAAAACAAGACCAAAAATACAATACCTCACAAACAATAGAAGACAATGAGTGGTTCATGGATACCGGTACATGCAGAAAGACCCCAAATGTTGCCCTCTTATAGACGTTCAACCAATGAGCACACTCGTTGTATTGCAAAAAACTATTTTTGACTAGAATTATTTTTTGTCTAGATGGCCATTGCAGCCAAGAGAGCCTGACTCTTCTATATTAAAAGTTGTTTATGACACATTACACGTCTCTGGATCCATAACTGACTCTGGGAGCGAAAGGGTTTATGTTGCTTTGCTTATAGATTGTTGTTGTTATTCCTGTTAGGCCCTATTTGCTACAGAAACATTTGCTCTTGGTCTTAACATGCCTGCAAGGACCGTCGTGTTTACAAATGCTCGGAAGTTTGATGGCAAAGATTTCAGATTTGTGAGTACTGTTCAACATTTTAATTTTTTATGAAACCCTTCTCTGTATAATTATATAGTTGCTATTGTTATTATTGTTGTTGTTATTAAAGTGCTCCTAAACCCCTTTTTTTTCTTTTAATCAACTCAATGTACGTTGAAAACTCGAATAGTGAAATATATCTTGTTTTAACGCCGCGTTAGTGAGTTATAGAGATTTGAATTTACAAAATGCTAATTAGGTGACGTCAAATGCAGACTTTACCATTATTTCTACGTCATTTTCCAATACGCAGTTCACAGCTTAAGGATAATCAATTTATGAAATACTAATAAAAACCGTTTATAGTCAGTTGATTTGTAAAAAAATATATTACTTGGATGTGGAAACAAGAAGGTAGTTGTATAATAAAAGTCTGTATTTGACGTCATCTAATTAACATTTAGTAAATTCAAATCTCTATAACTCACTAACGTGACGTTAAAAACAAGAAATACTTCACTATTCGACTTTTCAACATACATTGAGTTGATTAAAAGAAAAAAAAAATTGGGGTTTAGGTGCACTTTAACAAAATTCTCATTCTATACTTCAAAATCTTGTTCCATTTTAAAATGTTTGATGTTTTATGATCACACTTAACACTAATTAAAAAAGTAATACTGGTGCAGTACACATTGTTCGTCAATGTATTGGTCAGAAGTAACTCCAGAGATCAGGCCTGCTTGTTGAAAAGGTTGGTAGCACTGCACACTGTATTAACCAATATCCAGTGGACAGCACAATTGGTTTTGTTGATGCTTATGTGATAGATGGATAGCATTATCTATCTTTTGAACCACCAGGAAATTGGCAAATGAAGCCCTTGCCACATGCCTCATCACCTTGTGTGCTTGGATAATGCACTGAACACCACAGTCAGTGTCTCTAGGGGATAATGCATAAATCTTGTTAGACTTGCCTCAAGTCGCTTCCAATACTCATTTTGGCTAAGTTAGGTCCTTCGCGACTTAACTTAATCCCGCACGCAAATTTATCAAATAAAACTCAACTAGAAAAGCGAAGGTCGACTTATGGCAAATCTAGAATCCTGTTGATAAACTGTTGGTATATAATCCAAACAAAATGCTGGGGCAGAGAATAGAAAACCTTGTTTTGGACTAGCATCCCTTCCACAGGGAGTAGCAATAAACATGGCAAGATAATTAGCCACTAGCCAGGGTTGTCAAAAGAAGTTGGCTGCCAGTGAAAATCACCATTTATTGTTAGTATTATTGGCAGGCTATTTTGCTTGGCGGTTGTTCAGAGGCAATGGCAATTAAAAATATTTATATTTACCCAGTAACTTTCCAAAGCAAGACGTTTACTTCAAACTTTTCCGACAACCATGCACTTGTCTGAAGTGTCAGCCGCTTTCTCACCCTACCCCCTGTGGGTACCGGGTCCTACTGTACCCAGGTAGCCGTAGGGGGAGAAAGCCATTGACACTTCAGTTTTCACCAGCCCTGGAGTCTGACTATTGAACTTATTATAACTGGGAGCAGGACAATAAAATAGATCTGGATTAACCAGCTTTTATGTTGTACTTTTCAGATAACTTCAGGAGAGTATATTCAAATGAGCGGCAGGGCAGGAAGGCGTGGCATTGATGAAAGAGGGATTGTTATATTAATAGTAGATGAGAAGATGGGCCCTGATGTTGGAAAAGGGCTGTTAAAGGTACAGAAAAAATGTACAGTACAGTACAGTATAGTATAGAGGAGAGTGTTGTTCAAATGGTTTGTAGTGCAAAACAGTTATTTTATTTTGAACATGAAGTGGTGAAAACCATTAGGTTTTTTTTTTCCAAACCAAGCAAGGATAACCCTTTCACTCCTGGAGTCAACGTTATGTAGATATGTGACCCTCTTTGGGAAAACCAGGCTTAACGAAAAAAGCGTTGAAATGCATTTCAAAGACTTTTGAATGTGTCGTGAATGCATTGCAACGCTTGATGAATGATTAACATTTGCAATGCATTTTCAATGTTTCTAAATGAATTCTTGAAACCCATGCAATGTTCTAAAATGTTTAAGAATGCTTTTGTAATGTTTTTCAATGCATTGGCTACTTTTCTCGACATTCAGGTAAAGCCGGGTAAAATGTTTTAAACATTAATGCTTTTAAGCTCAACGCAACGGCGTGCGTAATGTAAATAATTCTCCACATCATTCCCACCATCGTGTTTACTTTGTAGTGGAAACTGGCATCAAATAGTCGCTATTCATCGTCTTTATGACAAAGATTTTACTTTGAAAAATTGTCCTTTTCCCCGTCGCATTGAAACACGGTACTGTTGAAAGGGAATTATTGCCGGTTGAACGGTATACACCCTGACACACATGATACACCTAATACACTTGATACACTTGATACAATTGATACACCTGATACAGTTGACATACCTGATACGCCTGATACACTTGATACACTCACCTGATACACTCGATATGTATGTATGTATGTATGTATGTATTTATGTATGTATGTATGATACACTCAATACATCTGATACACTCGATACACATGATACACTCGATACGCCTGATACACTCGATACGCCTGATACGCCCGATACACTGGATACGCTTACACCTGATACGCTTGATATACCTGATACACTCGTTATGCCCGATACACCTGATACAAAACAGTGAAAGTAAACAAGCACAAATAACCGCTTGCAGATATACATTTTTCAAATCCTCTGGCCCTCCCCCTCCCCCCTCCCCCCCCCAAAAAAAAACCCCGAGATTACGACCTGTGTCCCGTTTCTCAAAAGTCCCGATACACTTGATAAGCCTGATACACCTGATATGCCTGATACACCTAATACACCTCATTCACTTGATACACCCGATACACCTGATACACCTGATACACTTGATACACCTGATACACTTGATACACCTGATACACCTGATACACTTGATACACCCGATACACCCGATACACTTGATACACTTGATAGACCTGATACACTTGATACACCCGATACACCCGATACACCTGATACACCTGATACACCTGATACACTTGATACATTTGATACACTTGATACACCTGATACACTTGATACACCTGATACACCTGATACACCTGATACACCTGATACACTTGATACACCTGATACACCTTATACACCTGATACACCTGATACACCCGATACACTTGATACACCCGATACACTTGATACACCTGATACACCTGATACACCCGATACACCTGATACACTCAATATACCCGATACACTTGATACACTTGATACACTTGATACACCTGATACACCCGATACACTTGATACACCCGATACACTTGATACACCTGATACACCTGATACACCCGATACACCTGATACACTCAATATACCCGATACACTTGATACACTTGATACACTTGATACACCTGATACACCTGATACACCCGATACACTTGATACACTTGATACACTTGATAGACCTGATACACCTGATACACCTGATACACCCGATACACTTGATACACCTGATACACTTGATACACCTGATACACCTGATACACCTGATACACTTGATACACCTGATACACCTGATACACTTGATACACTTGATACACCTGATACACTTGATACACCTGATACACTTGATACACCTGATACACCTGATACACCTGATACACTTGATACACCTGATACACCCGATACACTTGATACACCAGATACACTTGATACACCTGATACACCTGATACACTTGATACACTTGATACACTTGATACACTTGATACACTTGATACACTTGATACACTTGATACACTTGATACACCTGATACACCTGAAACACCTGATACACCTGATACACTTGATACACTTGATACACCTGATACACTTGATATACTTGATACACTTGATGCGCTTGATGCACCTGATACACCTGATACACTTGATACACCTGATACACCTTATACACCTGATACACCTGATACACCCGATACACTTGATACACCCGATACACTTGATACACCTGATACACCTGATACACCCGATACACCTGATACACTCAATATACCCGATACACTTGATACACTTGATACACTTGATACACCTGATACACCCGATACACTTGATACACCCGATACACTTGATACACCTGATACACCTGATACACCCGATACACCTGATACACTCAATATACCCGATACACTTGATACACTTGATACACTTGATACACCTGATACACCTGATACACCCGATACACTTGATACACTTGATACACTTGATAGACCTGATACACCTGATACACCTGATACACCCGATACACTTGATACACCTGATACACTTGATACACCTGATACACCTGATACACCTGATACACTTGATACACCTGATACACCTGATACACTTGATACACTTGATACACCTGATACACTTGATACACCTGATACACTTGATACACCTGATACACCTGATACACCTGATACACTTGATACACCTGATACACCCGATACACTTGATACACCAGATACACTTGATACACCTGATACACCTGATACACTTGATACACTTGATACACTTGATACACTTGATACACTTGATACACCTGATACACCTGATACACCTGATACACTTGATACACTTGATACACCTGATACACTTGATATACTTGATACACTTGATACACCTGATACACCTGATACACTTGATACACTTGATACACTTGATACACTTGATACACTTGATACACCTGATACACCTGATACACCTGATACACTTGATACACTTGATACACTTGATACACCTGATACACCTGATACACCTGATACACTTGATACACCTGATACACTTGATACACCTGATACACTTGATACACTTGCTACACTTGATACACCTGATACACCTGATACACTCGATACCCCTGATACACTCGATACACCTAATACACTTTATACACTTTATACACCTGATACACTCGTTATGCCCGATACACCTGATACTCCTGATACAAAACAGTGAAAGTAAACTCATACAAATATACAAATACACCTGATACACTTGATACACCTGATACACCTGTTACACTTGATACAACTGATACACCTGATACACTTGATACGCGTGATACACCTGATATACCCGATACACTTGATACACCTGATACACTTGATGAGAGAGGTGCAGTATTGCGTATTATCATTATATCAGGACTAATAATCAGTTATGATATATCATGTTTTTTCTAATACATCTCTTCTTAAAAATATTGCTATTATCATGATATATCTTTGGTGATATAAGGGGTTGATTTTTTGATATTCCGCAATGGGTTTTTCTCATATAAAGATATGTTATCATGATATTATCAGAATATTTAATTAAGTTACTATTTCTTCTTTTCCCTGTGATACAGTGATTTATCATGATATTATCAGAATATTTAATTAAGTAGAATTTGTTCTCCTCCCAGTGATACAGTGATTTATCATGATATTATCAGAATATTTAATTAAGTAGAATTTGTTCTCCTCCCAGTGATTCAGTGATTTATCATGATATTATCAGAATTTTTAATTAAGTAGAATTTGTTCTCTTCCGAGTGATACAGTGATTTATCATGATATTATCAGAATATATTTAATTAAGTAGAATTTGTTCTCTTCCGAGTGATACAGTGATTTATCATGATATCATCAGAATATATTTAATTAAGTAGAATTTGTTCTCTTCCGAGTGATAGAGTGATTTATCATGATATTATCAGAATATTTAATTAAGTAGAATTTGTTCTCCTCCCAGTGATACAGTGATTTATCATGATATCATCAGAATATATTTAATTAAGTAGAATTTGTTCTCTTCCGAGTGATACAGTGATTTATCATGATATTATCAGAATATTTGTGACCCTATTTTGGAAAAGGTGGTTAAAGGTGAAAGGCGTTTTAACGCGTTTTAAACGAAAACGCGTTTATTAGTGTTTAAACACCGTTTAAACGCGTTAAGAAAATGTTTAAACGAGTTTAAATAACGTTTAAACGCGTTAAAGAAACGTTTAAACACGTTTTTGGTAAGGTGGATGTTTCATCTAATCGAGCGTTTAAACGCAATAATTATTTAAATTATGTCAGACCAGTAGCGGGTTTTGAAATAAAGGCGTATAAAATAGCGTTATTCGATAGCTGCTGAAAAATAGTAAAACAAGTTATAATATTATTAAAGGCGACAAAGGAAGATCTATGTATTTATATATTTTCATCAGTATTTAATGTGTAAACGACATACCTCTCTTGAGTCACTTGAGTGTGAAGTAAAGTCGATTCCAGTGACAAATCTACTAATACAAAACTTGCCGGGATCTACTGTCTAAATAATCGCTGTAAGAGATTTGTAAATGATAGTTGGGGCGCTCGAAATAAATAAATTGAAGTTAAAAATTGAAGCTTACCAACTCTCTACCTCATGCCAGACTGCATTTGTAGCACAAGTCTCATCTTGGGTCGATCTTGGGCCATCTCACTTTTCACATTATTGAGCGCATAAAACATGAACCACGCGCTGGAGAAATCGCTGTATTGTATGAGCTCCAGTTCGAGAAAAACTTATCACACTCCACAGCACTTACAGTCAATTTATCTCATTTTAATGATGTTTCAAACGATTTAATTCACAAAAGTGAAATTTCCTTTGAGTAAGAAGATAAAATTATTACAAGGGTGCAAATATTTTTCGGCTGTTGAATTGAATAGATCAAGCACCAGTCGGGACTTTGCAAGCGGCATCAAAGTAAATGGCGTGCCATTTGAAAAATGTCTTAGCAAATAAATTTCCAAGTCTAATTGCATTCCTTAAAACAAATGTTTTCACCTGTACTGTTACGATTTCTAGTGTTTTTTGTGAGCAAGAACTTTGGTTCTATTATAAACGTGACTGAAGCTTGTGTGCATACGTGCTCAGGAATGTGACCTCAGGTCCCTCGGGACCAAACAGAGTTATCTGCTAAAATGTAATTGGCTAGCTGTCACAATGTTTCATTTTCCCACCGCTCGTGTTACAAAAATAATTATTCAGTTCTTGTAAGAGCGGCAATAATTTTGGCAAGCATTCTATTTTTACTGGATCGACAGCTTCAAAAATACTTCTTTTTCTTTGTCACTTGCAATTTTAGCTTAAGTTTTAAAAGCACTGTTTTATCCAACAACACATGGTGATCTACAGTCGGTGAAAACACGCATTAGGAAGCTGTCTTTGTCTGCCGAAATCAGGATGATAGTCCGGTACGTGCAGTCAAGTCTACAAAGCCACATTTATACTAAATGTTTTTTCGTTTTGTAACATATTTCCTACTTTGTCTTCACTTGTTTCAATCACTGCTGTTGTAATCTGGATTATTGTACTGTAATAAAATTGCGTGTTTATCAGAACCATGCACAGTCGCTGAAGCAGAAATTTGATTCCTGATTGCTGATGTGATGTGATCTCTCGTGTCTTGAGCTGAGCGGTGAACGTGGCGAAGGATGGAATCTACCCGTTAAAGAAAATGTTTGCTGTAGACATCTTTCTTTCGTATTTATTCAAAATGAAAAGGAAAGTCGCCATTGGTATGTTTTGCTATGGAATCGTTTATTTTAAGACCTTGAGGTGGATGTTGCTTTGAAGATTCTTGTCTTATAAACGAGAATGACCGAGGGTTAGCTTGAAATATAAAAATTATGTCTATGACTAATATTACCGAGACCAACCTTTATCATGCAAATTAAGTTTGTTTTAGCACTTTCACAGGTAGTTTAATTTCTAACACTAGCATAAACGAGGAAAACATCGCTCCCGTGGGGGGAGCTCGGTTGTCATCACCAGACCGTGACTCTAATTTATGAGCAAATTTATTACGAATAATAATGTGGATGATAAGTTATTGGCGAAATAAACGCAGAACATTTTTGAACAAGCGTTTAAACGCGTTGCAAAAGTGTTTAAATGCGTTAAAATAGTGTTTAAACGCGTATATAAAGTGTTTAAATGCGTTAATTACCCTTCGTTTAAACGCGTTTAAACACCATTACGGCAATTCACCTTTGACCACCTTTCCCAAAATAGGGTCACATTTAATTAAGTAGAATTTGTTCTCCTCCCAGCGAAACAGTGATTTATCATGATATCATCAGAATATATTTAATTAAGTAGAATTTGTTCTCTTCCGAGTGATAGAGTGATAAATTAAGATATCAGAATATTTAATGAAGGAACTTCAACCTCTACTACCAGTGATAGAGTGATAAATCATGATATTATCAGAATACTTAATGAAGGAACTTTACCTGTACTACCAGTGATAGAGTGATAAATCATGATATTATCAGAATATTTAATTAAGTAGAATTTGTTCTTCTCCCAGTGATAAAGTGATAAATCATGATATTATCAGAATATTTAATTAAGGTTACAGTGTACCTTCAGATCGAAAATTTATCGAAAATTTTTTTTTGGCGTCAAAATGAAGTTTACAGAATGAACTTTCATCCAAAAAAAAATTATCGAAAAATAGTGAAAATTGACGGAGAAATGACGGTATAACTTTTGTGGGCGGAGTTTGTTTATAAAGCGATATGTGTTTTTAAGCGCTTTTTTCTCAAAGTTAATTTTTCGCTTGTTGGGGACACTTTAAAGAGCTAAAACTCAAAGGGAATTTGTTCGATTTTCCTCAAATTTGGACAGAAGCTAGGCTAACATACAATCAACAAACACGTGTCGGCGAATTTCTTAGTCCGAAAACTTTTTCGTCAAGAGCCATTTCCGTGCGATCATTCCAATTTTTTTTCTCCCCTTTTCGAAAATATTCTGAAACTTTTCACTGCAATTGAATATGGGAAATCGCCGACACATTTTTTTAGCGCTTCGTGCCCGGAAACCCGAGAACAAATCAAATTAGCAAAATGCAATAATCACTTTGAGTTATAGCGTTTTAAAGCTGATTCGGACGTTCGAATTTAGACGTCGTAAAAAAATCGACAATTAATTTTATTACCAAATGGTTTCCATATTTAGATAGCCAGCTCTATAAGTTTAATTTGATATCTGGGTTTAGGTATATTAAGTGTAATCTTAAGGGCCTGGCGCACGCTACTGGTGTACACGAGCGTAACACCGTGCTTATGCACCAATTCACGTTCTGTGAAAGGCACGGATTTCACGCAAAAGCACACGAGAAAAAAAAAAAAAACATAAAAGGCACAAGTTAGGCACAGACTAGGCACAGCTTCGGCACGTTTTACAGAATGCTTAGGCACAGTTTAGGCACAGCTTAGGCACAGTTTACGCCCATTTAGGTACGTTTTTCGGAAACGTTATATTTAACTCGTCCGAAGGCAAGCCGTACGAAAATTCTCGGCGAGTGACCAACCAGATTCAGTCCGTAAATATGGTTATCAGCGAGAATCGAAAGTGACAAGTCATAGTAATAATTCGGCTGACACGAGTAAGACAAACAAACGAGAATTGAGCGAGAACAGCAAGACATAATAATAATAAAACATGATAAATGTGACCTTCCACGGGAAAACGTACACTAAACAGTTATCTGTTAAACGGCCTAAAAGCGTTTGATTGCAGTTCGGAAACTGCGTTAAAATGGTTTAGGAAAGCATTAGAAGCGTTGGAAAAACCGTTCGAATTTTCATCCATGCCATTTGAAGCGTTTATAAAAAAAGCGTACAAAACTTTTTTCCAGGCCGTTGACGCGCTGAAAGCGTTAGGAAAGTCGTTCAAATTATTCGTTCGGTCCACAGAGTTTAATACTTTACAAAAGTCGTTTGAACAAAACATTTCAACAGCAGTTTTAAGGCTTGCATTCTCTGTAGTTTGATTTGACTTCTTCGTTCTTTGTTCTCGTGAATATTCGACAAAATATCGCCGACATTTCGAATGTATTTTCGCGTCGTTCTCATGATAACTCGCACACGAAAATTCGCAAAGCAAATTAAAAAAAAGAAGCGAATTTTAAGAAATTTCGCTGAAACGAAACGAAACACCGGTGAACTTTCCTGCCGAAAATACAAAGTGTTGCAGCGCCAGTTCGCTTAAACAAAGATTGTTTGATATAAAACGCGTCGTGAACTTAAATATTTGAAGAAAACGTGATATAAATCTATCTTTCTGTTTTAACAATTCGAAATTAGCGTTGTTTTCCGCTTTGTAATCATTGTTACTCAACTGGTGCACTGATTCTTTTTGGAGACAGATCTTTTTGTCAATAAACACGAAAATCTCTCCGCGCTGAAATGTGATCTGCACAGTTTTGACATCAGGTTATGCTAATTTATTGCTGAAATTTGACCAACTTGTGAAAACACCAGACAGCTCATCCGATGAATAAAATGACCCATTCCGTTTTATAAATCCAAATCGAATGATAAAACTCCAAAACGTCAATTTGTTCGAACAACTTTTTGAATGTTTGGCAGTATTTATCCAAAGCCGATGACCGAATGGTCAGAAACTATATCTGTATTAAATACAAGTACCTTATTACATGAAATTTTCGCGACACCTTAATTTCGCGAATTTCGCGATTTAAAAAAAATCGCGAAATTTAAGTGACGCGAAAATTAAATGTCGCGAAAATAACATGACGCGAAAATTAAGTGACGCACATTATGTCAATAATTAAAAAAACGACTTTATTACCATTACACATGTTTATAACAATCATTTTGAACTATTCTGTGGTAATGTTCTGGTCCTTCAAGCATGAACTACAAACCGTGCCTTGTATACACTGTGAGAACATCTTTCTTGTTACTGTTTACATAATCAGTTGCGTTTCTGTTTATTTGGACATCCTGGATTAAATTGTTTGATCAAATTCAGGGACATGTTAAATCACATTGACAAAGAAACAAAGTGTGTCTCACTCAAAAACGCGAAATTAAAGTGAGTCAAAATGCAAAATTTTCGCAAAATCGCGAAATTAAGGTGTCGCGAAATATGCGAACCTCAAAATCGCGAAATTAACGTGTCGCGAAAATTTCATGTAATAAGGTACTATTCTACATCTCCAAACGGCTGGGAAAGCGGCAGTGCGGGAAGAATACAAGTAAACACGATTACTGATTTCCCGCCGTCGCTTTCACTTGGAGAAAAAATAATTCGTTGCATGAGAACAATCTTGCAATTTATCGTCATAACAATGTGTGACCAAAAAGCGCTGTGACACGAGCAAGATGAAAATAATGTTTCCCGGGAATATTTACATAACGCCATTCAAAGGCACAATTTAGGCCCGAATTAAGGCACAATTTAGGCACAGCTTAGGCACTGCTTAGGCACAGCTTAGGCATGAAAAAAAGCTAGACATGCACACTTAATGCACAACTTGGGCGCACTTTATGCACAACTTGTTCGTGCCAAGGCACACTGTAGAATCCGTAATTCGATCCTACGTACAACGAAACGTATTTTAATGTAAAATAAACGCTGTCTAACCGTGAAAATTGGATTGTAGTTTGAAAATGGATTTTCCAAATTGAAAATTGTTACCCCAGAAAATAAGCTGAACTTATGAGCACTTCAAAAGTCTTTTTGTTTTTTAACATAAGAAACGGAGCTAAAACCAAATCGATTTTGAAAATTTTCGACCAGGCTGTTTTTGTAGGTACGTAATATTAGGTTACCTTGCTGCAAATTGCTATAAATTTGTTATTTTTCCATCATTTAAAGTCATTCTTAAAATACATAATGCTCATTAGCTATTAACTTTAATTGCAAAAGAAAAAATGCCTACATATCATCAAAGCGGAGAAATTATGAATTGTGCCAGGTTAGACTGTAAATGTTACGCGTAGTGTCCAAAATGGCCTCATTTTTGGTGACTATTGTAAAATTTTCTTTTATTCAACCCTATATGCAAAACTAAAATTGTTCACAGAGAAGACGTTAATGAACTTTAGTTTTTTTACCAAATCTCAACCTAAACTGAATTTTAATAATTTCAGAAGAGCTAAATTAAGTGTGAATTTTAGCCATGTACACCAGTAGCGTGCGCCAGGCCCTTGGCCCAATATTAATGTAGCCAGAGCCCAACTTCATTGGCCCAATATTAATGCAGCGAGAGGCCTATATCATTGGCCCAATATTAATGTGGCCGAAGCCCAACTTCATTGGCCCAATATTCAGGTAGGCAAAGCTCTACATCATTGGCCCAATATTAATGTAGCCAGAGCCCAACTTCATTGGCCCAATATTAATGTAGCAGAGGCCAGCTTCATTGCCCCAATATTAATGTAGCCAGAGCCCTACATCATTGGCCCAATATTAATATAGCCAGAGCCCAACTTCATTGGCCCAATATTAGTGCAGCGAGAGGCCTACATCATTGGCCCAATATTAATGAAGCCAGAGCCCAACATCATTGACCCAATATTAATGCAGCCAGAGCCTACATCATTGGCCCAATATTAATGCAGCCAGAGCCCTACATCATTGGCCCAATATTAATGCAGCCAGAGCCCAACATCATTGGCCCAATATTAATATAGCCAGAGCGCAACTTCATTGGCCCAATATTAATGTAGCCAGAGCCCTACATCATTGGCCGAATATTAATATAGCCAGAGCCCAACTTCATTGACCCAATATTAATGTAGCCAGAGCCCTACATCATTGGCCCAATATTAATATAGCCAGAGCGCGACTTCATTGGCCCAATATTGATGCAGCCAGAGCCCTACATCATTGGCCCAATATTAATGCAGCCAGAGCCCTACATCATTGGCCCAATATTAATATAACCAGAGCGCAACTTCATTGGCCCAATATTAATGTAGCCAGAGCCCTTCATCATTGGCCCAATATTAATGCAGCCAGAGCCCTACATCATTGGTCCAATATTAATGTAGCCAGAGTCCAGCTTCATTGGCCCAATATTCAGGTAGCCAGAGCCTTACATCGTTGGCCCAATATTAATGCAGCCAGAACCCTACAGCATTGGGCCTGGCGCACGCTACTTGTGTACACGAGCGTAACAACGTGCTTATGCACCAATTCACGTTCTGTGAAAGGCACGGATTTCACGCAAAAGCACACGAGAAAAAAAACATAAAAGACACAGACTAGGCACAGCTTCGGCACGTTTTACAGAATGCTTAGGCACAGTTTACGCCCATTTAGACACGTTTTTCGGAAACGTTATATTTAACTCGTCCGAAGGCAAGCCGTACGAAAATTCTCGGCGAGTGACCAGCCAGATTCAGTCCGTAAAAAATATGGTTATCAGCGAGAATCGAAAGTGACAAGTCAAAGTAATAATTCGGCTGACACGAGCAAGACAAACAAACGAGAATTGACCGAGAACAGCAAGACATAATAATAATAAAACATGATAAATGTGACTTTCCACGGGAAAACGTACACTAAACAGTTATCTGTTAAACGGCCTAAAGGCGTTTGATCGCAGTTCGGAAACTGCGTTAAAATGGTTTAGGAAAGCATTAGAAGCGTTGGAAAAACCGTTCGAATTTTCATCCATGCCATTTGAAGCGTTTATAAAAAAAGCGTACAAAACTTTTTTCCAGGCCGTTGACGCGCTGAAAGCGTTAGGAAAGTCGTTCAAATTATTCGTTCGGTCCACAGAGTTTAATACTTTACAAAAGTCGTTTGAACAAAACATTTAATCAGCAGTTTTAAGGCTGACCTTCTCTGTAGTTTGATTTGACTTCTTCGTTCTTTGTTTTCGTGAATCGACAAAATATTGCCGACATTTCGAGAGTACTTTCGCATCGTTCTCATGATAACTCGCACACGAAAATTCGCAAAGCAAATTAAAAAAAAGAAGCGAATTTTTAGAAATTTCGCGGAAACGAAACGAAACACCAGTGAACTTTCCTGCCGAAAATACAAAGTGTTGCAGCGCCAGTTCGCTTAAACAAAGATTGTTTGGTATAAAATGCGTCGTGAACTTAAATATATGAAGAAAACGTGATATAAATCTATCTTTCTGTTTTAACAATTCGAAATTAGCGTTGTTTTCCGCTTTGTAATCATTGTTACTCAACTGGTGCACTGATTCTTTTTGGAGACAGATCTTTTTGTCAATATAAAACACGCAAAAATGTGATCTGCACAGTTTTGACATCAGGTTATGCTAATTTATTGCTGAAATTTGACCAACTTGTGAAAACACCAGACAGCTCATCCGATGAATAAAATGACCCATTCCGTTTTATAAATCCAAATCGAATGATAAAACTCCAAAACGTCAATTTGTTCGAACAACTTTTTGAACGTTTGGCAGTATTTATCCAAAGCCGATGACCGAATGGTCAGAAACTACATCTGTATTAAATACAAGTACTATTCTACATCTCCAAACGGCTGGGAAAGCGGCAGTGCGGGAAGAATACAAGTAAACACGATTACTGATTTCCCGCCGTCGCTTTCACTTGGAGAAAAAATAATTCGTTGCATGAGAACAATCTTGCAATTTATCGTCATAACAATGTGTGACCAAAAAGCGCTGTGACACGAGCAAGATGAAAATAATGTTTCCCGGGAATATTTACATAACGCCGTTCAAAGGCACAATTTAGGCCCGAATTAAGGCACAATTTAGGCACAAATTAGGCACAGCTTATGCACTGCTTAGGCACAGCTTAGGCATGAAAAAAAGCTAGACATGCACACTTAATGCACAACTTGGGCGCACTTTATGCACAACTTGTTCGTGCCAAGGCACACTGTAGAATCCGTAATTCGATCCTACGTACAACGAAACGTATTTTTATGTAAAATAAACGCTGTCTAACCGTGAAAATTGGATTGTAGTTTGAGTATGGATTTTCCAAATTGAAAATTGTTACCCCAGGAAATAAGCTGAACGTATGAGCACTTCAAAAGTCTTTTTGTTTTTTAACATAAGAAACGGAGCTTAAACCAAATCGATTTTGAAAATTTTCGACCAGGCTGTTTTTGTAGGTACGTAATATTAGGTTACCTTGCTGCAAATTGCTATAAATTTGTTATTTTTCGATCATTTAAAGTCATTCTTAAAATACATAATGCTCATTAGCTATTAACTTTAATTGCAAAAGAAAGAATGCCTCCATATCATCAAAGCGGAGAAATTATGAATTGTGCCAGGTTAGATACACCCGATACACTTCATACACCTGATACACTTGATACACTTGATACACCTGATACACCTGATACACTTGATACACCTGATACACCTGATACACTTGATACACCTGATACACCTGATACACCGGATACATCCGATACACTTGATACACCTGATACACTTGATACACTTGATACACTTGATACACCTGATACACTCGATATACCCGATACACCGGATACACCGGATACATCCGATACACTTGATACACCCGATACACTTGATACACTTGATACACCCGATACACCCGATACACCCGATACACCCGATACACTCGATACACTTGATACACCTGATACACTTGATACACCTGATACACCTGATACACCTGATACACTTGATACACTTGATACACCCAATACACTTCATACACCCGATACACCTGATACACCCGATACACCCGATAGACCTGATACACCTGATACACCCGATACACTTGATACACCCGATACACCCGATACACCCGATACACCCGATACACCTGAAACACCCGATACACCTGATACACTTGATACACCTGATACACTTGATACACTTGACACACTTGATACACTTGATACACCTGACACACTTGATACACTTGATACACCCAATACACCCGATACACCCGATACACTTGATACACCCGATACACCCGATACACTCGATACACTTGATACACCCAATACACTTGATACACCCGATACACCCGATACACCCGATACACCCGATACACCCGATACACCCGATACACCCGATACACCCGATAGACCCGATAGACCTGATACACTTGATACACCCAATACACCCGATAGACCCTATACACCCGATATACCCGATACACCCGAAACACCCGATACACCCGAAACACCCCATACACTTGACACACTTGATACACCTGATACACTTGATACACTTGATACACCTTATACACCCGATACACTTGTTACACTTGATGCACTTGATGCACCTGATACAATTGATACACCTGAAACACCTGATACACCTGATACACCTGATACACTTGATACACCCGATACACCCTGTACACCTGATACACTTGATAAACTTGATACACTTGATACACTTGATGCGCTTGATGCACCTGAAACACCTGATACACTTGATACACTTGATACACCTGATACACCCGATACACTTGATACACCCGATACACTTGATACACCCGATACACTTGTACACCCGATACACCCGATACACTCGATACACCTGATACACCCGATACACTTGATACACCCGATACACCCGATACACCCGATACACCCGATACACCCGATACACCCGAAACACCCGATACACCCGATACACCCGATACACTTGATACACTTGATACATCTGACACACTTGATACACTTGATACACTTGATACACCCGATACACCCGATACACCCAATACACTCGATACACTTGATACACCCGATACACTTGATACACCCAATACACTTGATACACCCGATACACCTGATACATCCGATACACTCGATACACCCGATAGACCTGATACACTTGATACACCCGATACACTTGATACACCCGATACACCCGATACACCCTAAACACCCGATACACCCGAAACACCCCATACACCCGATACACTTGATACACTTGATACACCTGATACACCTGATACACTTGATACACCTGATACACTTGATATACCTGATACACCTGATACACTTGATGCACTTGATGCACCTGATACACTTGATACACTTGATACACTTGATACACCTGATACACCTGATACACCTGATACACTTGATACACCTGATACACTTGATACACCTGATACACCTGATACACTTGATGCACTTGATGCACCTGATACACTTGATACACTTGATACACCTGATACACCTGATACACCTGATTCACTTGATATACCTGATACACCTGATACACTTGATGCACTTGATGCACCTGATACACTTGATACACCTGATACACCTGATACACTTGATACACTTGATACACCTGATACACCTGATACACCTGATACACTTGATACACCCGATACACTTGATACACCCGATACACTTGTACACCCGATACACCCGATACACTCGATACACCTGATACACCCGATACACTTGATACACCCGATACACCCGATACACCCGATACACCCGATACACCCGATACACTTGATACACTTGATACACCTGACACACTTGATACACTTGATACACCCGATACACCCGATACACTTGATACACCCGATACACCCGATACACCCGATACACCCGATACACCCGATACACTTGATACACTTGATACACCTGACACACCTGATACACCTGATACACCCGATACACCCGATGCACTTGATACACCCGATACACTTGATACACCCGATACACTCCATACACTTGATACACCCGATACACTTGATACACCCGATACACTTGATACACCCGATACACTTGATACACTTGATACACTTGATACACCTGATACACTTGATACACTTGATACACTTGATACACTTGATACACTCCATACACTTGATACACCCGATACACTTGATACACCCAATACACTTGATACACCCAATACACCTGATACACCCGATACACCCAATAGACCTGATACACTTGATACACTTGATACACCCGATACACCCGATACACCCGAAACACCCGATACACCCGAAACACCCGATACACCCGAAACACCCCATACACTTGATACACTTGATACACCTGATACACTTGATACACTTGATACACTTGATACACCTTATTCACCCGATACACTTGTTACACCCGATACACCTGATACAATTGATACACCTGAAACACCTGAAACACCTGATACACCTGATACACCTGATACACTTGATACACCCGATACACCCTATACACCTGATACACTTGATACACTTGATACACTTGATACACTTGATACACTTGATACACTTGATAGACCCGATACACTCGATACTTGATACACTTGATACACTTGATACACTTGATACACTTGATGCACCTGAAACACCTGATACACTTGATACACCTGATACACCTGATACACTTGATACACCCGATGCACTTGATACACTTGATACACCTGATACACCTGATACACTTGATACACTTGATACACCTGATACACCCGATACACTTGATACACTTGATACACCTGATACACCCGATTCACTTGATACATCTGACACACCTGATACACCCGATGCACTTGATACACCTGATACACTTGATACACCTGATACACCTGATACACTTGATACACTTGATACACTTGATACACCCGATACACCTGATACACCCGATACACTTGATACTTGATAAGAGTGTCTCAACTTTAAATTCTTATAATTTTAACCCTGACTCCCAGAGTCAATTATGGAGACCAGTAGCGTAGTTCTAACTTTTGAGTCTGTGGACCAAATCCTGTGGTGTGACCATTCAAATGAAATCTCTTCGGCAGTACTTTTGCATGGTATCATTTGCTTTTAAATATTTTAGAAATTAAAATTTGAGATTTTTCTTGAATTTTGATGCACCTGATACACCCGATAGACCCGATACACTTGATACACCCCTGATACACTTGATACACCCGATACACCCGATACACCTGAAACACCAGATACACTTGATACACTTGATACACCTGATACACTTGATACACTTGATATACTTGATACACTTGATACACCCGATATACTTGATACAGTTGATACACCTGATACACTTGATACACTTCATACACCCGATACACTTGATACACCTGATACACTTGATAGACCTTATACACCCGATACACTTGAAACACTTGATACACCCGATACACCCGATACACTTGATACACCTGGTACACCTGATACACCTGATACACCTGATACAGTCCTGATACTAAGGACTTAATATCTCCATAAATGCAATTTCCTTAAAACAAGTTAGCAGCTGTAAGTGTCTTGGTATCGAAATTGATGAATTTTTAACATGGGATACCCATATCAACAGCGTTTCAAAAAAAGTTTCATCTGGTATTGGAATCCTAAGAAGAATAAAACCTTTTGTACCCACCGCTAATTTGATTAACATCTATAGCTCAATTGTTGAGCTGTATTTTGATTATTGTAGTATTGTGTGGGACAACATTAGCGAGCACCTTACTAGTAGGTTGCAAAAACTACAAAATCGTGCTGCACGGGTTATATCCGGTGCCGAGTTCAGGACTTCAATAGATGTATTATTAAGTAGCTTAGGTTGGACTAGCCTTATAGAAAGAAGAAATAAGCAAAAAGCACTTATGATGTTTAAAATTATAAATGGCATGGCACCAGCCTATTTACAGAATATTTTTACGAATAACGTCGGGCATTCGACTTATAATCTAAGGACTTCTAGTTACAATCTAGCTTTACCGGTACACCCGATACACTTGATACACCCGATACACTTCCACACCCGATACACCTGATACACCCGATACACTTGATACACCCGATACACCCGATACACCCGATACACCCGATACACTTGATACACTTGATACACCTGACACACTTGATACACTTGATACACTTGATACACCCGATACACCCGATACACCCGATACACTTGATACACCCGATACACTTGATACACCCAATACACTTGATACACCCGATACACCTGATACATCCGATACACTTGATACACCCGATACACCCGATACACCTGATACATCCGATACACCCGATACACCCGATACACTTGATACACTTGATACACTTGATACACCCAATACACTTGATACACCCGATACACCCGATACACCCGATACACCCTAAACATCCGATACACCCGAAACACCCCATACACCCGATACACTTGATACACTTGATACACCTGATACACTTGATACACTTGATACACTTGATACACCTGATACACTTGATACACCTGATACACTTGATACACTTGATGCACTTGATGCACCTGAAACACCTGATACACTTGATACACCTGATACACCCGATACACCCGATACACCCGATAGACCTGATACACTTGATACACCCGATACACTTGATACACCCGATACACCCGATAGACCCGATACACCCGATATACCCGATACACCCGAAACACCCGATACACCCGAAACACCCCATACACTTGATACACTTGATACACCTGATACACTTGATACACTTGATACACCTTATACACCCGATACACTTGTTACACCCGATACACCTGATACAATTGATACACCTGAAACACCTGAAACACCTGATACACCTGATACACCTGATACACCTGATACACCTGATACACCCGATACACCCGATACACCCTATACACCTGATACACTTGATACACTTGATACACTTGATACACTTGATACACTTAATACACTTGATAGACCCGATACACTTGATACTTGATACACTTGATACACTTGATACACTTGATGCACCTGAAACACCTGATACACCTGATACACTTGATGCACCTGATACACCTGATACACCCTATACACCTGATACACTTGATACACTTGATACACTTGATACACCCGATACACCCGATACACCCTATACACCTGATACACTTGATACACTTGATACACTTGATACACTTGATACACTTAATACACTTGATAGACCCGATACACTTGATACTTGATACACTTGATACACTTGATACACTTGATGCACCTGAAACACCTGATACACTTGATACACTTGATACACTTGATACACCTGATACACCTGATACACTTGATACACCCGATGCACTTGATACACTTGATACACCTGATACACCTGATACACTTGATACACTTGATACACCTGATACACCCGATACACTTGATACACTTGATACACCTGATACACCCGATTCACTTGATACATCTGACACACCTGATACACCCGATGCACTTGATACACCTGATACACTTGATACACCTGATACACCTGATACACTTGATACACTTGATACACTTGATACACCCGATACACCTGATACACCCGATACACTTGATACTTGATAAGAGTGTCTCAACTTTAAATTCTTATAATTTTAACCCTGACTCCCAGAGTCAATTATGGAGACCAGTAGCGTAGTTCTAACTTTTGAGTCTGTGGACCAAATCCTATGGTGTGACCATTCAAATGAAATCTCTTCGGCAGTACTTTTGCATGGTATCATTTGCTTTTAAATATTTTAGAAATTAAAATTTGAGATTTTTCTTGAATTTTGATGCACCTGATACACCCGATAGACCCGATACACTTGATACACCCCTGATACACTTGATACACCCGATACACCCGATACACCTGAAACACCAGATACACTTGATACACTTGATACACCTGATACACTTGATACACTTGATATACTTGATACACTTGATACACCCGATATACTTGATACAGTTGATACACCTGATACACTTGATACACTTCATACACCCGATACACTTGATACACCTGATACACTTGATAGACCTTATACACCCGATACACTTGAAACACTTGATACACCCGATACACCCGATACACTTGATACACCTGGTACACCTGATACACCTGATACACCTGATACAGTCCTGATACTAAGGACTTAATATCTCCATAAATGCAATTTCCTTAAAACAAGTTAGCAGCTGTAAGTGTCTTGGTATCGAAATTGATGAATTTTTAACATGGGATACCCATATCAACAGCGTTTCAAAAAAAGTTTCATCTGGTATTGGAATCCTAAGAAGAATAAAACCTTTTGTACCCACCGCTAATTTGATTAACATCTATAGCTCAATTGTTGAGCTGTATTTTGATTATTGTAGTATTGTGTGGGACAACATTAGCGAGCACCTTACTAGTAGGTTGCAAAAACTACAAAATCGTGCTGCACGGGTTATATCCGGTGCCGAGTTCAGGACTTCAATAGATGTATTATTAAGTAGCTTAGGTTGGACTAGCCTTATAGAAAGAAGAAATAAGCAAAAAGCACTTATGATGTTTAAAATTATAAATGGCATGGCACCAGCCTATTTACAGAATATTTTTACGAATAACGTCGGGCATTCGACTTATAATCTAAGGACTTCTAGTTACAATCTAGCTTTACCGGTACACCCGATACACTTGATACACCCGATACACTTCCACACCCGATACACCTGATACACCCGATACACTTGATACACCCGATACACCCGATACACCCGATACACCCGATACACTTGATACACTTGATACACCTGACACACTTGATACACTTGATACACTTGATACACCCGATACACCCGATACACCCGATACACTTGATACACCCGATACACTTGATACACCCGATACACTTGATACACCCAATACACTTGATACACCCGATACACCTGATACATCCGATACACTTGATACACCCGATACACCCGATACACCTGATACATCCGATACACCCGATACACCCGATACACTTGATACACTTGATACACTTGATACACCCAATACACTTGATACACCCGATACACCCGATACACCCGATACACCCTAAACATCCGATACACCCGAAACACCCCATACACCCGATACACTTGATACACTTGATACACCTGATACACTTGATACACTTGATACACTTGATACACCTGATACACTTGATACACCTGATACACTTGATACACTTGATGCACTTGATGCACCTGAAACACCTGATACACTTGATACACCTGATACACCCGATACACCCGATACACCCGATAGACCTGATACACTTGATACACCCGATACACTTGATACACCCGATACACCCGATAGACCCGATACACCCGATATACCCGATACACCCGAAACACCCGATACACCCGAAACACCCCATACACTTGATACACTTGATACACCTGATACACTTGATACACTTGATACACCTTATACACCCGATACACTTGTTACACCCGATACACCTGATACAATTGATACACCTGAAACACCTGAAACACCTGATACACCTGATACACCTGATACACCTGATACACCTGATACACCCGATACACCCGATACACCCTATACACCTGATACACTTGATACACTTGATACACTTGATACACTTGATACACTTAATACACTTGATAGACCCGATACACTTGATACTTGATACACTTGATACACTTGATACACTTGATGCACCTGAAACACCTGATACACCTGATACACTTGATGCACCTGATACACCTGATACACCCTATACACCTGATACACTTGATACACTTGATACACTTGATACACTTGATACACCCGATACACCCGATACACCCTATACACCTGATACACTTGATACACTTGATACACTTGATACACTTGATACACTTAATACACTTGATAGACCCGATACACTTGATACTTGATACACTTGATACACTTGATACACTTGATGCACCTGAAACACCTGATACACTTGATACACTTGATACACTTGATACACCTGATACACCTGATACACTTGATACACCCGATGCACTTGATACACTTGATACACCTGATACACCTGATACACTTGATACACTTGATACACCTGATACACCCGATACACTTGATACACTTGATACACCTGATACACCCGATTCACTTGATACACCTGATACACTTGATACACCTGATACACCTGATACACTTGATACATTTGATACACCTGATACACTTGATACACTTGTTACACTTGATACACCTGATACACTTGATACACTTGATACACCTGATACAGTTGATACATTTGATACACCTGATACACTTGATACACTTGTTACACCTGATTCACTTGATACACTTGATACACCCGATACTCTTGATACACCGGATACACTTGATACACTTGATACACTTGATACACCTGATACACTTGATACACTTGATACACTTGATACAACTGATACACCTGATTCACTTGATTCACCTGATGGTGTAACCATGCAAATGAAACCTGTTCAGCAGTACCTTTGCCTGGTACAATTTGTTTTTCAATATTTTACAAAATGCAAGTTTGGATTTTTTTTATTTTGATCTTTGTCAATCTTGGAAATTAAAGGGTTGAAATATCAAAGTAATAAATCAGATGTCGTGCTTCAGTCACATAAGCATCAGCATGCCTGCACCCATCCCTGTTCCAAAAAAAGCGAATGAACAGCAGTATAGCATTCCTTAACCAAGGAAAATGGTCCAAATTATTGTGCTTCAACAGGACCCACTGTGAAATACAAAAACAATGGTGGCCTTTTATTTACTCCCACTCCCCCCCCCCCACCCCCCTAAAATGGTATCATTCTTATAAGAGTGTATGGGGGGGAGGGAGGGGGTGTGAAAATTAGAAACTGAAAAATTCCCCTATCCGCCACTGTATGGTGTATTGTCATGTTTAACATCCTATTTTTCTTGTTCTATATTTCCTTACTTCAGGGTACGGCAGACCCTCTCAACAGTGCATTCTATTTGACATACAATATGGTGTTAAACTTGTTGCGTGTAGAAGAAGTCAATCCAGAGATCATGCTGGAGAAATCTTTTCACCAGTTTCAGAACTATGTATCAGTTCCTGGCATGATTGACAGTAAGTATTTGTCCTTTCAATATATGTCCTTTCAGTATCCTTTCAGTAATCAGTAAGTAATATGTCCTTTCAATATATGTCCTTTTCTCAGTTGTCCTTTCAATATATTGTGCTCTGACTTTCTGTGCCTCATTTTGGCTGCCATTCGATTCGTCCATTCTCGGTTTGCGATTTTTAGTTGGGCTGTTCGTGTCTTTTACTTTTAAAAACAAAAGTATATACTGAGTGTCTCAACTTTAAATTCTTATAATTTTAACCCTGGAGACAAGTAGTGTAGTTCTAACTTTTGAGTCTGTGGACCAAATCCTATGGTGTGACCATTCAAATGAAATCTCTTCGGCAGTACTTTTGCATGGTATCATTTGTTTTTAAATATTTTAGAAATTAAAATTTGAGATTTTTCTTGAATTTTGATGTTTGGCATAAGCCAAAAAGTGTTGTCAGTGTTGAAGCTTAGGTATTACAGTGATAGGATGGAAAAAGTTATGTTGCGCACATTCACATAATTATGATTTACAGACATTTTCATCAAATTTATGCATGAAAATTGCTTGATATTATGATTTATTATTGACATAGCATTCTAGAGTGCAAACATGACACGCTATTTTGACTGCACGCTAGAAAAAACAGTGTCAAAAACGTAGTTTTAGGAGAAGATTACTGTTGTATAATAAACAATTTATTCAGCAAAAAGTTGTGTAATACAGCTGGGCATTTTTACTCGTCAGTTTTTATTTTTTCAAGCCTACATGTACATCTTAAAAATGCTCAGCCGTTTTACACAACTTCAAGTTGAATAACCTCTATTTATATTTCTTTCACGTGTTCAATAAAACATGGCTCTGTTTCGGGTTCACAATGGACAACATGTTGAGCGGCTCATTTCACTGTTTCACCGTTTTTATCTCGTGAATGCGCGAAGCGTTGAACGAGATATAGTACACGGGGACAATTATGTAAATTGTCACTCGATTAATCACTCAAATGTAAACTTTGTGTATTCCATCATTCAGTCCCGTTTCACCCAATGCATATTTATGTTATGCTAAGATGTTTTGGTCATTTTAAATCTGTTTTAATCTTCAATGCCTTGACTTCAAACTCAGTAGGGAAAATTAATATCCATCTGTGGACTTTATAACTTTATGTTGTTTCTTATTCACGAGATAGCTCTTAGAGCCCTTTGAGCCAACAGACCTAACGCAACTTTTTTATTGCCAAAATGCGGAACCATGTTTCATTGGCCTTAAGATACAACATATTTACAATGGCTCCAACCATAGACTTTCCTATCTACACCAAGGACTTTCCAAACAAGAGGCTGCAAGCAGCCTACACTCATGCGCATGCGTACGAAAATTTTGATATATTTTAAACATGATAAGGAGATGTCCGATATGAAGAAGAGTTACTCCTTTCATTCAGTCATCGTTCCTGCAAACTGCGTTCTTTACTATTGAATGTTTTGTAAGTGAAGGCTGTACCACAATGAAGCCAGTGATTGTTCTACGTCTTATATATACCTAACGTGAACATTAGTAATGTAGGTAGGGTTGTAGGAGATGCTGTCGTGACACTTCAGTAACGCTGTTTTACCGGAAGTGGGAGTAGCCGGAAGTCACTAAACAGGAAGTCTATGAACCGGAAGTGCCAATTTAAAATATGCGTGCATAAATTTGCATGCAATATCGTGACACCAAAAAAAAAATAATAATAAAAAAAAGAAGAAAAACAGAGCCCATTTTATAACTCATGCCGCTACGCGCATGAGTAATTATTATTTCCCTACTCTATTTCATTATACTGCTTTCATTATCTGCATTTCAATCTCTATTTTGCTCTCAGAGCTGAAAGAACTGGAAGCTAAGAGAGACACGTTTGAAATTCCCAATGAAGAATCCATCACAGCTTACTACAAAATCAGGCAGCAGCTTAAAAAACTGGGAAATGATATGTTGGTGAGTATCTGGTACTGAACTTGGCATACCACTAGCATCCAAAATAATATCACTGTAAACACAACAGTGCAAATGTACCGACAGAGCTTGTACCCTGTGTTTTATAGACTACACTGTCATTTTTTGTCGCCATGTTATTACATTTGCTTGCTTTTGGACCAAACAAAAACTCACTTCTTTTTTTCATTTCATTATCTTCCTCTTTATTTAAGAAAAGGATAAGTGCTATAATTTTACCCTATCTTGTTATTGCGAATAGCACCCTATTTAGGGTAAAGGTAAGTCTCCACAGGCCTAATGGCTCACAATTGCCAGAGCTTAACCCGGTTTCTGTAGCATGAAGTGACTAGGAGTATTACTACTCCCCCTGTATGGGATGCTAGTCCATCACAGGGTGACCTGGTTTATATACTATGAAGTGACTAGGAGTATTACTACTCCCCCCTGTATGGGATGCTAGTCCATCACAGGGTGACCTGGTTTATATACTATGAAGTGACTAGGAGTATTACTACTCCCCCCTGGATGGGATGCTAGTCCCTCACAAGGTGACTTGGTTTATATACTATGAAGTGACTAGGAGTATTACTACTCCCCCCTGGATGGGATGCTGGTCCATCACAGGGTGACCTGGGTTATATACTATGAAGTGACTGAGAGTATTACTACTCCCCCCTGGATGGGATGCTAGTCCCTCACAAGGTGACTTGGTTTATATACTATGAAGTGACTGAGAGTATTACTACTTCCCCTTGGATGGGATGCTAGTCCATCACAGGGTGACCTGGTTTATATACTATGAAGTGACTGAGAGTATTACTACTCCCCCCTGGATGGGATTCTAGTCCCTCACAAGGTGACTTGGTTTATATACTATGAAGTGACTGAGAGTATTACTACTCCCCCCTGGATGGGATGCTAGTCCATCACAGGGTGACTTGGTTTATATACTATGAAGTGACTGAGAGTATTACTACTCCCCCCTGGATGGGATGCTAGTTCTTTTGCAAGGTTATCTCCAGCATTATGTCGCTGGTACCCATTTATACATTTACCCATTTTTACATTTATACATCTGGGAGAGACAACAGAGACAACAGAAAGACAACAGGGAGCCTTGTCGTTTCCATGTCTAAGGAAATAACACAACAGCAGAGACCACGCTTGAACCACCGACCTTCAGGTTAAACGTCCGACGCGCTAATCATTAGACCACCGTGCCTCCACCCTATTTAGAGTGATTTTTAATTATGTGTCAAAAAACCAAAATTCCAGTAATTAACAACAGGGAAAGACAATCCAATTAACCACCCAGAACTCGAAGCAAATACATATCGCTGGCGCCAAGCGCGGGAAAATGTGTGCGATGAAGCCATGGTTGGTTTTACTTCTGATTGGTTGAAAAGGTGGCACGAGATTTTTTTAGCCAATCACAATGCGTAGCAATGGAAAACCAAAGAAATCGCAAAATTACTTCACTCACGTGACCTTCAGTCCTGTGGGACTCAAATGACAAAGGCCATGGCGGCCATGTTGGTGTACATAACAAAAGAATTTCATTAAAATTCTTTCGTAGTTGTACACCAATATGGCCGCCGTGACGTAACGTGAAAACCATCTATAAGACCAATTATCTCTGGTCTGTGTCGTGGTCAATTTAACAGGATTTCACTGTAATGGAAGACTACTCTTTTCGTTTCAGAGTTTTATTCATCAACCCAAGTACTGTCTGCCGTTTATGCAGCCTGGAAGATTAATTCAGGTGAGTAATAAAGAAATCTTTATTGTGTTTTGCGCTGTTTTAAACTGACAAGGGTACAAGACAGGAGCCACTGGTGTAGGTTTGTTCTTGTTTATGTAGCGGCGGGTTTTTCCAGTAAACACTGTGGTACGTGATAGAGTTCACTTTCCAGAAGTTTATTCGTCAAACAGTGCCACAAGTTCGCCTAAACAGGGGCTAAAAACAATACTGCGAGGTCTGAATAGCGTAAATGTAGGTGACGCAAGCGTAATGCTCCATTTAGTTGCATTTCAAAGCTGCATAATACAATACAATACAATACACCACACCACACCACACCACACCACACCACACCACACTACACAACACAAGGATGGCATGACATCCATGCTTTATGTTCTCTGAGGCTCACAAAGCACAGTCACTCAATTTTAAT
The DNA here is from genome assembly GCA_022457155.1 of Cladopsammia gracilis. NCBI lineage: Eukaryota > Metazoa > Cnidaria > Anthozoa > Scleractinia > Dendrophylliidae > Cladopsammia > Cladopsammia gracilis. Next base: position 52 of record JAJGOT010001122.1, on the reverse strand, counting down.
ACCCCACATACAATGGGTCATGTATACAGTCACTGAAATGTGATGTGTGTGT